>BMAT01003013.1:296-12828 GCA_019649035.1 Elysia marginata
AATTCTCTGAATTTTACTTTTTCAACAATTCCGCAACTGGGTATTAATATATTAGCCATATACCTTCTGATCTTACTCTAATGCACTTACAATCTAACTTGTTTAGTTGCGCCTATTGGGAATTAGATTGGAGCGCAAATAATCGTTCCTGTTGGCAAACGCCCTCTTTGAAGTCAATTGCTTGCAGGCAAGAACGATAAATGTGTGTTCTATTCTCATACCTAATAAAAGCCAGGGCTTCTAGGTGATAGGTTGACTCCCGCGTCAGGTGAGGCGAGACATGTAAACAGCTCCCCCCCGAAAATTATAAAAGAGCTATGTCTACTTGTCAAGCCCAGAGTTTGAACCCTCGAGCCCTTTGATCTTAAAATTATCATTGTTAGTGGTACATTAAAAGTGGTGATGCTAGGTAGCCATGCATGCAGGTCCGGTGCTCGATCGTGAGTAGACCTCAAATATCTCAATACAATATGTGTATATTTTAAAAAAATCTTTGTATGCTCGGCCTATCATTTGAAAATAATTTCCGAGACCTACCTCGTTCTAGCTGTAAAAAAAAAACAACCTATAGGAGGTAGCCCGGAAGAAACTTCGTGCTCGCCATTATGTTGTTTCCAATTTGGCCCACGGGATTTTTTTTACTTCGTTGGATAAGGTAAGACTACGCGATGCTTTATCAATATGAGAACAATATGTTTAGGGTCATCTGACCTGGACCCGAGTTACACGTCAACAGGCCTAGTCCCAGGTGACTGTCCAACTGTTTACATCACAAACCTTAATTATCTGTATAATTTCTCCTCTGCCCCAGTCTGACTCAATCAGGGCCCGTTGGTCTGGATAAAACCATTTATCGATAACCCTCGGTCCAGCCGAAGGTTTATTGTCTGTGCAATTTTTTCTATTTCCTGTTTATCCCATCCGTGTTCCCTTTTCATATGACTGTCCGTGCGTCAGTCCTCCAACATCTGTGCCTGTTTCTTTACTATGCGTGATTTGGTTAGGGTAGGCAAGCATAGAATACTACGCCCACATAACTCCACCGCTCCCTACTCCAGTCTATTTTCTTTTAAACCCTCTTTTAATCTCAATACCTTAAAACTGTCCGTTGATTATACTCTTTTTTACACTATTGCTATTGTCGGCAAGGCAACCACCAATCACATCCCACTCTTTCAAGTATTGCATTACTTGCGTCATATTTTCCTTACCCTACTCCCTTCTTTCATTACCGGCTCTGTGGCCTAGCGATGAGACACTCGCTCAGAGTTCAACCCCCGGCCGAGTCAAACCAAGGACTTCAAAGCTGGTATTAGCAGCTGATTCGCCTAGTGTCTGGTGTTATGGATTTAGTGTTAAGTCTGGTCGCCCGGTATCAGAATAATGTGACTGGGTGTTGTGTACGCAAGCGCTCCTTACATCCTAATGTGGCAGCACGCTTTCTATTGTCCCAAGCACCGTCTCTGATATAACCTTGAAGTTGACTGGGACGTTTAAATTCAAACAACCAAGCAACCAACCCTTCTTGCATCCCAAACAATCTATTCCCTTCCCCTATATATTATCGGTACTGGCTCTCTCAATTAAGCCAGCATTAAACACATTTTAACTCTTGTTAAATAATCCAGAAACAAAGGACATAAAAAACTACAACGTCCGAATTTTAAATATTTAATATCAGTTCCTTGCTCAAAAACTCCAATTGCCAATCGATGTTTGCACCCCCGCCCCTTCTCCTATTTCTTATTACCCACTCCCCTTTATCTTAATATTTCTATAAGCTTCCGTCGCCCCCACATCCTGTCCAGATGAATACCAGATGGCTCTTTATGCGACATCTTCGTTTTATGTTCGTAATTTTTTGTCCTCTAAGTTTCACCGATACACAGCTGGATTTCCCGGTATTTTCCCACCTCATAGGTACATATATAAATCTTCCACCCATCCGAGTCCGGCGTCAGATACTCGGGATTTCGCCGAGACGGGCAGGTGGACACCGCCCATTGTTATAATCTGCTTAGGTAACTTCAACTAGACCCAGTGTTGTCACACTCTGCTACCGCGTCTGATAGCACAAAAAGCCAAGCCAGGACCGTGCAGGGTCTTGGCCCCAGCCACAGACCAGGCTATGAGTGCCTGGAAGTCGACACCGTTGTCGCGGTCGTCGCAAAGATGGTTGTCGTCGTTGTCATCACCACAATGGTGCAAGAGCTCACGACCGCTGCCGCCGTTACTGGTTTTGGTGGTTGTTGTTGTAGTGGCAGCATCTCTGACGACGGTATCAGCTCAGGTCCAATGTCCTGATTATATAGTCGACGCTTGCGAGGCTTGGTCTGATCCAGGCACATGGGAGAGCAATGTGGGTAACCGAATGCTATACTTTAAGAAAAAAATCCCAGTGTTTTATAGACTACGTGTACTTTTGTCGCACTTTGGTTAAGTTACTTTACAACGCTAATTAACGTTACTTGTCACGGAAGTGACTTTATGTGGCTTGGAGAGCAGAAAGTTTACTTATGTCTTGCACTAAGAAGAGTTGTATTGTAAGAGGCCGGACTTTTCAGCTATGCCTCATACTTTATCGTGGTTATGCAGTTCTAATATTACCGCTACAATCAAACCTAGTGTTCTGAATATTATTAAATTCACTTTACTACACGATGGCGTTTAATATGGCAGTACTTTTCAAGACATTTTTTTCCACAATCAGGAGTTGAATTACAACGTAAAATTATCGTTCGTGCTCGCAAGTAATAGACTTCAAAGAGGAAGTTTTTCGAAAAGGAAAGATAGTTTGCGCTCTATTAAATCGCGTTCCCAACTCATGCTATTTTGTCTTAAACCACGCTACCATACCTATAAATTTTTTCATAGTCCTATTTTATACTATACCTATAAATTTTTTCATAGTCCTGTTTTGTCTGTATACATACACAATATTTTTCCATACCGTAGGATCTTTCGTTTAATACATTATATTTCCTATTAAAACGCAGCGCTACCTCCAATTCACTCTATTCTATCGTATTAATAAAATGAAATGTCGGATCAGTGTGCATTTTCGCTCTTTCCACCCCGATCGAACAGTGTCATTTGTTTAAACACAGCCAATTAATAAATTCTATGTCACACGATTTGCGAAACACAATATCTTCCGCATCCCTTCTTGCAGATTGCACGTTTCTTTATGTGGCTCGATAGAAAAAAAAATAGTTACGTAGCTTTAAAAAAAAAACACGCTCTAAGACCACATTTGATACACATTTTCGCTACCAAATAGGTAGATTTAGGTCAGAACCATTCATTGCTTTTCACCAAACTTACTAGCTTTATTTTTTATCTGCTTATATTTATTCTTCTGAGCAGCGTTGATTCCTCCACTAAAATGTACTATATACTTTGCTACGGGTACCCTAATACCTGATATTGGTACCTTTTTACTTACCATATACTGTACTATCTTTAGTCTACTAATTTAGTTGCAATATAGTATACCTCGTATTGGTTCCGGAACACAAATTTACTTCCAATATACTGTGCTGCCGTCAGTATTCCCCTATGTTTGATATTAAACTGCGCTACTTTACTTTATCCCTTTCCTTGCAAGTTGCTGCTCTACTTTTAGTATATCATTTCATGTGATACCTTTAGTATGCCACTTTTTATAGCTAAATACTGTTTTTTGGTATTAAAAGTTCCTGGGAATATACGGTATTTCTTTTGGTAAACGTTGTATTACTTGAAACGATCTGTGTTACTGTTAGTACATGTATCATCATCAACACCCTTCACCCCTTGACTGTTCATAAACCACAGACAAGTAAATTTCGCCCACTTCGGTTTAAGTGAAAGCCTCTCATAGTGGCCCCATCTTGTTCCTATAATTGTAACTTCCTTCCTACAAACATTAATTTGTCCAAGTCTCTCTAGGCCTGGCAGAGCCTCTGTTTTCCTGTGGATTACACTGAAGTCTCTGCTTAAATTATGGTGCATTTTGGTTTTCTCAATGTTCTTCAATCCAGCGTCATTCTTTAAACTCTATGTACAGTGTATTATTCGGTTGGTTTTTGTCCCGTCCGCTTCCAAACTTCTTCATTTCCTCAATTTGTTATGCCTTTTTATTCTAAGGATACTCTGAATACACCTTTTAATAAAAGGTTTGCACTTTGTTTACTGCGCCAGATGTGGACTTCTAAATTTCAAAGCCAGCGAGTAAATATGATTTGACGCTTGAGTTATAAACTTTTAGTATACCGCGTTTTCATATTTCATGGCGGCGCTACCTTCAATGTACGATTATGTCTCGCAACCATTGAGAACGAGTCTAAATATTCTAAATATATAGAAAAATATGAAAAACAGACTTAAAATGGCACGTTCTCGAAATGGGTATTTCCGACTTCCAACTCATTTGCGCTGGTCGCAAGATAATTGTTTTCTTTATTGTGCGATTCTATCATGTCCTAGTTGTTTACTTTTACACCGACCCCTACAATTACCTTCATACCTACCCCTACCATTACCATTACTCCTACCCCTACCATTACCATTATATATACCCCTACCATTACCATTACACCTACCCCTACCATTACCATTACACCTACCCCTACCTTTACCACGACCCTTACTCTTTTCTCTACAGGTTCCAACTGATGGAGATGTTGTTGACATCGACAAGTGTGTTATCCTGGACACAGACACAGCTAACCTCGGCGGCATTACCATCCAGCCTACCGGAAGTCTCGTGTTTGAACCCGGAACCGGAAACAAGCTGAAGCTGCGCACCAAGTACATCCGGGTGGAAGGGTTGCTGCAGATAGGCAGTGAGCAATGTCGCTACGAGGGGAAAGCCGTTATAGAGCTTACAGGTAGGTGGCAATAATGGGTCGTATGCTATGAAGAAGTCAAAGAGACTATGAGAAAGAGATGGGTGAGAAGGGCTCATGATCCACGAAGAAGCCATAGTGCTGTGAGAAACAGATAGGTAAGAATACTGGAACGTATTCCATAAAGAAGTCAAAAAGGCTATGAGAAAAAGACAGGTGAGAATTGGTAATAATCCATGATAAAGCCATAATGCTTTGAGAAACAAACAGTTGAGAATGGACCTTATTCTATGAAGAAGCCAAATTGCTATGAGAAACAGATAGGTGAGAATAGATCGGAATCCATGAAGAAGCCATAATGCTAATTGAAATAGACAGGTAAGAATGGCTCGTAATCCACGAAGAAGCCATAGTGTATGAGAAACAGATAGCTGAGAATACTGGGTCGTATTCCACGAAGACCCATAGTGCTATGAGAAACAGATATGTGAGAATGGGTTGTAATCCATGAAGAAGCCATAGTGCTATAAGAATCAGATAAATGAGAATAATGGGTCGCATTTTATGAAGAAGCCAAAGAGGCTATGAGAAAAAAATAGGTGAGAATGGGTAGTAATCAACGAAGAAGCCAAAGTGCTATGAGAAACACAGAGGTGAGAATACTGGATTGTATTCCATTAACAAGTCAAAGAGGCTATGAGAAAAGGATAGGTGAGAATAGGCTGTAATCCATGAAGAAGCCATAGTGCTATGAGAAACACAGAGTTGAAAATGGGTAGTAATCCATGATAAAGCCTTACTGCTTTGAGAAACAAACAGTTAAGAATGGATCGTAATCTATGAAGAAGCCGTGGTGCTATAAGAAACATAGAGAAAAAAAGAGACCTAAAAACCTAGGTAGTGAGACTGGTGTGTACAGTCTATGCGGAAAGGTCCATGAACTTTAAAAGACTAATTAAGAGTAGTTCCCCTTGGGCAATGGTAAGTGCGTAGGATTACATTCAGCACTCGAGTTACTCGAATAAACTACTTCGCCCTCAGACGAGTTCGTTGGTGAGCTTACCTTTTTAATTTTACACACTAGAGAGATTAGTCTTGAAACAGTCCCATGGCTAAGATACGAGTAGTGACCAAGAGAAATACCGTGTAGACGCTGCTTTAGAACATACTGATTGTAATGGTTTATTAACCTTTGGGAAATTAATCATCTGACAGGGGAGTGTTTCAAATGCAAAGAAAGTTGGCTCTTGAGGATACTAAATCGCCATTGATACCCCAATGTTAACGATACGATTGCAATTGTTCCGTAGAATTGAAAAAAAATAGAGGCTTTTCAGCCCTTACACCACAAAAAGCTCTACATAAATGGAGTTTAAGCAATTGAGATCTATTGTTTATTTAGAGATTTAACGTTATTACATCGTATTAAATGGATAAGTATTCCATTCATTATTTGTGAGGGAAACGATTCTTTAAATGTTTATTTTTCCATCTAGTACACAACACCATAACATTATCGATGACTTGGTTCCTCTGATGATGTCTTGTACAGTTCTATCAGACAATGATTATGTAAGATCATTGATTGCGGATTGTCGAAGTGTTATATCACATAATTCAATCATTAATTTCTTTTGAAAATTATGTACGATAAATATTAACCCTCATGAATGAATTTGTTGAATGCATCAGGTAATCAGGATATAAACATTAATACAGAAACTTATGACTTCTGAAAAGATTTGCCACACGATGAACTTAAGAAAGTTCTTGAAGTTCCCCTTGGCTAACAGTGATTCTTTTAGACTTAGATACAGCACTAAAGTTATTCAAACAAAATACCATGCCCACAGAAGAGTTCGCTTGCGACTCACCTTTTTTAATATCACACACAGAGGAGGTTAGTCCTAAAACAGTCTCAATAGTAAAGTACAAGTGATTAATCATTTCCTTTGGGTTTTGTTATGTCCTCACAAAAAATCATCCCTTTTGATTCTCCTGTCCGTCCTGGCAGGCGAACGAGGCGATCACACAGACCCTGACTTCGGCCAGAAGTATATCGGGGTGACCAATGGTGGTCGCCTAGAGCTGCACGGAGAGAGGAAGATGCCCTGGGTCAAACTGGACCAGACCTTGCACACACTCGATAGTCTGGCTGACCCTTACTTCGATAGCAAGGTCAGTTTGGTAGTGATCTCTCTCGTGTCTTTAAAAAAACATATTATTAATTTTGTGAGGCAACCTTGGTAAATCCGGCAAAGTCGCTGGTACTTAAGACCATGCGCGCGGACTTCGATAATGTATGTAGTTCTAACACCGATAGGTAGCGCGGGTTTTATATTAGACGATTGGCTAAAGAGCCCCGTAAGCCCACCCACCATCCTGGATTTCCTCCTCTATGGGTTTCGTCCTACTGACCGGGCCGATAACGCATGGTATCTAATAGCTTTGAGTTGAAGCTCTTTTTAAAGAGAAAAAAATATAAGCTGTTTAATTCGCTTCAAAATGGAATGTCTTACAACTTAAAGAATTATCTTATCTCAAATTGCATAAAACGCTGTAATAATTGTATTTCTTTCATCATCATCATCATCATCATCATCATCATCATCATCATTAAATGCATGGTAAAGAATTAAAGAATCTGTTAAAAAAAACCTAATGATGTAAAAACTCTGATTTGTGCCTAGCTTACCCCCATCGCACCGCCTCTGTGACCTAGCGGTAAGACACTCGCTCAGAGATCGGGACAAGTGGGTTCGATCGCCAGCCGAGTCAAACCAAGGACTTTGAAATTACCCCCATCGCCACACATAATATGTAAGATACCACAGAGTCAAACACGAGCCTCTGAACCGGAGACTGAAAATATTCTGCCCCTGTAATAATTAATACTCTTTCACATGGGCAGGCACCGTGTGAAATAATTAGGAAACACGCATCGCTGGTCCAGATACGGTGCGAAGTCTTCCTTACGGGATAAGGGTAATGTTAAACGACCTTAAGAAGTAGAATTGAAGGATGATGGGATTATAATAAAGGTGGGACCAGGTTAAAGAGCAGTAGAAAAAAAAACAATAAACGAGAGGGAAGAAAAGACAGTAAGAGAAGGAGGTAAGGGTTTGACGAAGACAGAAATTAGACAGGAAAGAAGATAGACTTTCTAGAAAAAAAAGGACAATTCGATGTAGAAAAATAGACCTACATTGTATTGGAACAAAAAGGATACAGAATCCATCCGTGATAGCACTACACACGATAAAAAAATCTTGATATTTTCGATCACGACCACTTTACAAAGATTGAAGCACTGCCTGTCGTTGGAAGTTTGCGTTTTATTTTTAGTTCCTAGCAAGTGTATCAATTTTGTCTTTAAGACTAGATGCAATGACTCCGGTTTTGTGGCAAACGATACCATATGTTTGTGACCCTTAAGCTAAAGAAGTTTTCGATAATATCAAGTCATCAGGCTTGTATCGAGAGGCTTCTTTAGAGAATTCACAATAGTGTAGAATCAGTTTGTGAATTTATAGGCCTCTATTAAATAAATGGATAAAAAATATGAGTATAGTCTACTACCGCTGAAGGTAATCTTAGAACTTTACCTATTTACCCCAGCAGGCCTATACACACCAGAGCAAATTCAACTCATATTTCAGAGCATTACAGTACGACTACCTGTTGGGCAGTCAAATACTAACATTCCCCAAAACTTCAAGCAACGCTTTTAGCCAGTACCCATTTTACAGGTGGGTGGACTGAGGAAAGTTTGAACAAACTGCTTTCCCAAGGCATTTGCAACATGAGTCGTGGTTAAGTATCGAACCTTTATTGTATTTTGAAATGTCGCCAGAAAGGATCTATAGATTAGTATTGGAGTGATAGAACCTTTGTGATACGCTATGACATGACAGTATTTTAATTTGACCTATGGAAAAGGTCTCATAGATTATTACTGAAGTGAAAGAACCATTGCGATACACTGTAACAGTACAGCATTTTAATATGATCTCCAGAAAGATCGCATAGATTAGTATTGGAGTGATATAAACATTATGATACGCTTAACAGCACAGTATTTTAACATGATTTCCAGAAAGATCGCATAAATTAATATGGGAGTGATAGAAACATTGCGATACTCTAAGACATGACAGTATTTTAACACAATCTCCAGAAAGGTCCTATACATTAGTATTGGAGTGGTAGAACCATTATGTTACGCTTTTACAGTACAGCATTTAAAATGATCTCCAGAAAGATCGCATAGATTAGTATTGAAGTGATAGAACCATTGTAATAGGCTGAGACATGACAGTATTTTAATATGATATCCAGAAGACATCATTTTTATATGATCTCCAGAAAGGTCCTATACATTAGTAGTGGAGTGATATAAACATTGTGATACGCTCTGATAGAACATCATTTTTATATGATCTCCAGAAAGGCGAAATGCACGAGTACTGGAGTGACGGCATCAACGCTGTAGTCATCAACCCAGATAACGGTGTGGTTAGAGCATCGACATCCTTCAACGTTGGCACCAACAATCGGTGGTGGTTCGAGAAGGATAAACCAAGATTCATGAGCTTCTTGGATTGTAAGTACCGTGGGAGAGAGAGAGGGAGAGAGAGAGGGAGATAGAGAGAGATAGAGAGAGAGAGGAGAGAGATGGACAGACAGACAGACAGAGACAGAGAGAAAGAGAGAGACAGACAGAGAAAGACAGAGAGACAGACAGACAGAGAAAGAGAGACAGAAAGGGAGACGCGGACAGACAGACAAATAGAGAGTGTGTGTGTGTGATAGAGATAGAGATAGAGGGATAGACATCCCGACAGAAAGAGAGAGAGAGACAAAAAGAGAGAGTGTATGATAGAGAGATATAGAGAGAGACAGACAGATATATATACAGACAGAAAGAGAGAGAGTAAGTGATAGAGAGGCATAGAGACAGACGGACAGAAAGAGGGAGAGACAGACAGACGGAAAAAAAAGAGAGAGAGTGATAGGGAGATATAGAGAGAGACAGACAGACAAAGAGAGAGAGAGTACGTGTGTGATAGAGAGAGACAGAAAGAAAGATAGGCAGAAAGAGAGAATGAGTGACTGATAGAGAGAGATAGAGAAAGGCAGACAGACAGGAAGAAAAAGAGAGATACAGACAGACACAAGAGAGAGATAAAGTGAGACATATTGTATAGATAAACAGATAAAGGAAGAGACAAACTTACAAGGGGAGAAAAATACAAATAGAGACGGACAAACTGGCAGAAGTAGAGACAGGCAGATAGACATACAAAGAAAGATACAGAGAATAAAGGAAAAGAAAATAAGAAAAAAAGAAGAATTCAGAGGAATATTCTTGTCGTAAAAGATAAATTCAGGTAGACACTTGCAATACCCTAGCTCAAGTAAGGTAGTGATGGTTGATAGGAGTACAGATTTCAAATACCAAATGAAGATCTAGCAAAGAGGCTAATACGGTGAGGAATCTAACTTGTCTTAAGTCCGCCATCCACGTTACGATCGGGACATACGCCGCGACGGCACCCGGCCATGCCGGCGGTTTCTTGTCATCATCCACACTGCGATTAGGCCGCTGGTGTCACCGAGGCAGGGGGAATCCCCTAAACTTCCAAGGAGCTATTATTAGGACTAGGCGCATCTTCATAGATTTACAAATTTTTTTGCTGCTTTCTGCTGGGATATTTTGTTCATGTTCGGTATCAAGTAACATTAGAATTACACCAGCAGGATAACGATTTCAGCGTATTTTTTTTAGATGCATTTGAATTTTGATGTCATTATTTTTTTTAAAGTTTCTAAATATCTGTTATACATTAAAGCCTAGTCAATCATTAGAAAAATCCTTATACTACCTATAATGTATCCTAATACAAGTTCAGCACTGTATTTTCAATGACATATACCTCTCGATCTCTCCATACTTTACCTTTCTTTTTTCCCAGGGATTCCGGCGAACCATGTGGTCATGCTAGCCTCCCAGAAGAGTGCCCTGTCCACGGTGCACAACACAACCGAAATCCTGGACTCGGTCGAGAAGGCTCTCTACTGCAAGATAGGGAAGAGCAGATTACGTAACCTGCAGCCTGGGGAAACCTGGGTTGCCATAGGGGTTAAAGGTCAGTACCTCGACTTTTTTCTTGATCTTTCACCTTTTTAAAGATAAACCTGGTTTTCCGTTGTACATCTTAGACGTTGTGCCTTTTTAAATCTTGCTATGAACTTTCCAAACGCGTAGAAAATTAAAGGGAGGGGCACAACATAGTTAAGATATCAACATTTTGAGCAATTTCTCTTTTAAACCACCCCGGCAGCGTTTAAGAGAGATAAAAAGGTAGAATTCTGTTTAAAGCGTGTTATTGGCACGACCTAAAAAACTTCATTTATTAAAAATAATTGTTTGTGCAAGCTCATCGTATAGTTGGCGACGATGGGACAAACTATGAGCAAATACAAATGTGGGCGTGTTTTGATGGGGTAGAAACCAGAGCGTTTTATCTAGTTTCACAAAATTGTCTTTGGAAGAAAGTTATCACAGTTTCTGATAAAACAAAATAGAGTTTAATGCATACAAAGCTCCCTTCTTCAGAATAATCATAGCGGGTTCAAGAGCCTTTTGAACAGAGTGCGTTTTATTTCAACTGACAGAACTGTCTTTCAAAACAAAGTCAGCTCAGTATGTTATAATTAAAACACTATTTGTAGTGAATAACGTTACGATTATTTCCTGAACCTTAAAATTTCTTTTAGAGTAGTTCCCCTTAGGTACTGCTGAACTAACTACGACATAGAAGAGCGGGTTAGTGAGGCTCGTTAGCCAATCATCTGCTGTAAAGCTCACGCTACCCATGCGTCTTATTACTTCATACGTTATCGTCGTCCGTGTACAACGTCCCTAATATACCCTCTTTCCTCCAGAACAACCTTGGCGGACTATAGAACGTGTTGGACGGGACGTGAGCACGGACGGACTCCGCACGGCGTCTGCTGATCTGATGATGCCGTGGCTCAACGCGGCGTTCTACGTTTCGTCCTCAAACCACTACACTAGAGCCTGGTTCAAGGACACACGCCTGATTGCCGGAAAGTATGACGACCTCGCGCCCGTACTTAACGTGACTGGAGACGTACGGAGCTGGAAGTCCGGTGAGTATCCAAAGACCACACGTTGGATAGTAGGGGCCCTTTAGACTTAAACTTGCCAATTTTTTACTTTATCTCAGTGTCGATGTCAAAATTTGAGCCCTGTCTGTTGGATGAAGGTGTTGGTTTCTCCCAGCTCTTCGAGGGTTCCCCAGAGTTTGGCCTGCAAGCCTGTGGAGCAGCTCCCAAATTGCCTGTCTAAGTATACTTTAATTCTAGCAGTTTTGTGGTATATGTTCTGCGGTTTTAGAAGCTTCTCCACATGAGCAGTGGTGAGTCTCGCAAATCTTGTATGGTTTGACACATGTATGCCCTCAGCCTGTTGTGCTCAGTCCGGAGTCAGAACAAGGTTGTGTGGCCTTCCGTATCCAGACTTGTCATATGAATGCTTCACAATTCATCTCCATACAGTAAACACACACACAGATAGATAGATGCATAGATAAATAGATAGATGTAGATAGATACAGAGAGATAGAGATAGAGAGAAAGATGGTGGAGGTAAATTCTTTGTTGGCTGCTCATGTCTT
>BMAT01003038.1:50951-64947 GCA_019649035.1 Elysia marginata
TTATTATCATTATTATTATTATTATGTACTAATGTTGTGAAAGTTAGGGTTAGACTACAATTGGGTGCTATTGAGTAAAAAGAGGTAACCGCTCAAGCGTGCTAATGGCACGGGTAAATGACGTGCGCTCGAATAAAATAAAGATGATAACCTATAGGTAATAAGAATCAACTTGTGATAGATTATGCATGAGTTAGTGCCTATGTCGAAGACAGAGAGAAAGACAGACAGACAGACAGAGAGAAGCGCAGAAAGAGGGGGCACAAAGAGAGAGTGGGTGAGAAATAAAAGAATTAATTTTAAATGTTCATTATGTAGACCTAATACTTCCGCCCCCCAGAAGTTAGAGAAAAACTCTTGTGTTTGATAGATCAATAGAGTTCTTGCGCCTCCTCGACGATAATAAATATTATGACGTAATAAAACCCATTGGCAGCGTCAGTATTACAGCAGACGATTCGCTACCAGGTCACCAGTCAGTGCGTCTGTTTGTATATAGCCATCCTGGGTTTTCTCTCCTATGAGAACCGGCTCTGTTGCCTAGCGGTAAAGACACTCGCTCAGAGACCGGGAGGTACGGGTTCGATCCGCGGCCGAGTCAAACCAAGGACTTTAAAATTGGTATTAGCAGCTGATCCGCCTCGTGTCTGGCATTATGGATTTAGTGCAAAGTCTGGTCGGCCCAGTGTCAGGATAATGTGACTGGGTGTGGTGTATGCAGCGCTGGGTACATCACAATGTGGCAGCACGCTTTCAATTGTCCCAAGCGCCGTCTCTAATATAACCTTGTAGTTGAAAAGAGACGTTAAAATTTAAACAACCAACCAATCTCCTACGAGCTTTGCCCTTTTGTCCGGGCCCGTAACGCATAAACTCTAATGTGGCTCTATGTAAATCATGATCTTCTTTGGCCCGTTGTACAAAAGAGTTCCACTCCAACTTCCGGTAGCGACCGCCATTTTGATAGCGAGACACAGTTTTCTTTTCGTAATGTGCACAGAATCAAACGAGATAAGCGGCACAAGATAAGTAGATTCTTATAGTTTTCAAATTTCTCTTCCTACCTTCAAACTTTTTTGAAGTAATCAAATATCGTTTTAAACCAAGTTTAAAGGGTAATAAGAGATTATATTTTTTGTGTTACACATTAACTGTAGGAAAGACAAACTTGTACAAGTTTCTGAGTGTTTTGACTTATTCACTCACTATGCAGGGTGTTTTGTTCGTTTTGATTTTTTAAGAGGAAATAGCTTATGAAATTGAATAAATTAATCATTTAAACAAATGCCTTAGTTTCATCAACGGTCATCTTCTATTTTTTATCTTTAACGTTTTATAATCATCATTTCTGTTAAAATTTTAATTTAAAGCCCATAAAGGGGTCTTTAAAGAATTAATCACCTTAATAACCATCTTTCCTGAAATTTGAAGATACACAAGTGCCCTTAGCCGTGGGAAAAAACGTAATTCCAAAGGAACAAAATCCCACATTTCCCCCGCTAAATTAAATAAAATGAAAATAATCTCGGTGATTCGATACCTAAGCATACGTCCCAGGAGGCGATTCTCAACAAAAGCGTTAATGTCATATTATAAAAAATACCCCCAAGAAATTTCATTGGCATTCCAATCACAAAAAGTGTTTGTAATTTGTTGAGATTTTTAGCGCCTTAGGGCTTATCTTGCCTCTAGTTTTTGGCTAACAAAGAATTTTTTTTTTGTTTTTGTTTGTTGCACATTTTGTTTCTTTTATTATAATTCGCTCATTCTCACATAATAAGTAACTGGATTCCTGCAATTTGCGCAAATCTAAAAATTAGATTGCCTGCCTTAAAAAGGGTTGCTTTTTTTTTTTAATTTAATCTGTACCCTGCAAGCTGATAAAAAGACAATACGACAAAATGCAAATTTTAAACGACTAAATTAGGAAGGACGGGGTTTTTTTCCCGTGTGCCTTTTCTATCTATATTCGATGACCCGGTTGGTTGGTTACAGTGAGTATAATAAAATAAAATAATTTCGCATTCACTTTTCCATCAAGATTGTTTTCTTTTTTTTTTTGGAGTCTTTTCAGTACCTTTCAGGACGGGGTTTTATCTTTGGCAAACAGAGGATGTGTAAGGTTTTATATGTGGGTGAGACATATTAAATCAAACATTGTTCAGATGGAGGGAAAGACTGAAAAAAAAAAGAAAAGAGGGGTGAAGAAAGACAAAAGATTGGGATGAGAAGAGGTGGAAGGCTGCATCTAAAATATCACCTAAAATATCATCTAAGATATCATCTAAACTATCGCTGTAAAACGCGCAATGTTTCTTAGCCAAACACAAGGCATTCTCGCAGCCACACCGGATCTGTGGCCTAGCGGTAAGACACTCGCTCAGAGATCGGGAGGTGCGGGTTCGATGCCCGGCCGAGTCAAACCAAGGACTTTAAAATTGGTATTAGTAGCTGATCCGCCTAGTGTCTGGCATTGTAGATTTAGTGCTAAGTCTGGTCGGCCCGGTGTCAGTATAATGTGACTGGGTGTGGTGTGTGCGAGCGCTCGTTACATCACAGTATGGCAGCTCGCTTTCAATTGTCCCAAGCGCCGTCTCTGATATAACCTTGTAGTTGAAAAGAGACGTTAAAAATCAAACAACCAACCAACTCACAGCCACAAATGGCAATTTCTAAAGAAATCGACATTAAAGTATCATTGATATCTCCTACAAGATTTAAAGGGTATGATCATTTTGAGCTTTCCTAACATTTGGAAACGAAACAATAAAAAATCAATTTTCCTTCTGATTTATAGTATATTAAACTTCTTTATATAAAAATGGCAATTTAAATTATTAATCATCATGTTTAAAAGTTTGGTGAAATTGGGCTATGATTTCATGAGGTCATAATTTTATTTTTACTTGGAATGTAATGACATGGTCTTCTATAGAATTAACACTGTTATACTCCTAGTCGGGGCTTTAAATATCTACCACCATAATGGTCATTATTGCGATCATATAAATTCTATTTTGCAACTTACGCTATAATGATTTTTTGTTATTCTTACTGTTGCTACTATATCCAATTTATTCAATACCAAATATTTGATTACAAATACGGGCAACAACCTTACAGACATTTTCAATCTTACCAGCAGCGCCAATAACACCAAAATTATTAGCTCTACGATGAACCTTACTACAAATGAATGGCGACGACCTACTTTTATCAAATCGGTTAAACTATCCCCGTTTCTGACCGCCTCATTGTGTTATTCTCTTGTGGGGCCCAAATGAAAGTATTCCTACACCCATTGTCGTACAAACCTATGCCGATATGATTAATAAGCCATGCGACCAAAACATCAAATCATAAGAAGCGTGATTGAACTCCTCGCTTGTTTTATTGAAATTTTTTGCACTAACTTTGACAAAAAAAAAGTGTGCAAATATGACATTTTATAACAGTGGTTCAGTCTAACTTTGACAAATAAGTGTGCAAATACGACATTTTATAACTGTGGTTCAGTCTAACTTTGACAAATAAGTGCAAATACGACATTTTATAGCAGTGGTTCAGTCTAACTTTGACAAATAAGTGCAAATACGACATTTTTATAACAGTGGTCCAGTCTAACTTTAAAAATTCAATATCGAATATTTCTTATACACGTTGTAAATTTTATTTTTGGACGGATGTTTGGCCACTACTTAATATGAAGATCTCTGATGACACCAGCTTGAACTATAACCTTATTTCATGCGCATGCGCATCATGTAAGCGGACTCTTAGATTCAACAGAAAAAGGACCTCTTTCTACAGGATACTTCTGCAGGAAGCGGCGTATTGATGGCTGTGATGATTTGCCGTATTTGCACAATCCTGGCAGTTCGGCTGATAACTATAGGGAATGAGATTAGAGGTAAAACAAGAGTAACGTTCCTTTTCCAGAAGACAACACTCCAAAATACTATAATGGTTATTGTAATCTAGACCTAGATTGTAGGGTAAATTTCTTACATTTATAAACGATTTGACATCTAGAACTTAAAGGCTATAGAGCTAAATAAAAATTTTGTGTTCAAAATAAATCTGTCGCATAATTTTTAAAAGATTGTAATATTTGTATTCATAAGATAGTGGAGTGACACCAGGAAAGTTCCGCTACTCTTGTTGAAATCTCATTCCCTATTGATCATGACCCAGTTTTTTTGCATGGCACTGGCCTTAAGGCTATTCCAGGCGTTGTCCCTGTAATATAATTTGTAGCTAGTTATAGTTTTCCGAGAGATTGTGGTCGGGCGAGATGAAATGAACTTTTATAATACGCGAGAGATCTATTATATACTATGACTAGCCAGAGGGAATATAAAAACCGAGAAGAATTTTTAATGACTACTGCTCTCCGAACACGGTTGACGGGAAATAGAAGTTATTTGATGAAAAAAAATAATCCACAGTTTAATCATCAAAGGAAGCAAGATCGCAATATTTTTAGCGACTAGAATGAATGCATATTAAAGAAAAAATAAGGGTTAACCACAATTAGATACGACAAGAATGAAATTCATATCTTGAGCTATTTTTGTAATACTGTTTTTCCTAAATACTCTTATTTCAAATTAATAAAATATTTCTTTTCTTTTCTTTTTCAGTCCAAGAAAAACAGCAAGGATTCTGAGAGCGGTGAGTACGTCTCGGATTTCATTCATGTTTTTCTCGTTACATTTCGTTTCTTTTTTATTGATATTATTATTTGAAAGAAAACTTGACCTACTTAGCGTCTCAGTCCACCGTCAAAGACACCTGGGCAGGTTCTCGTACCTTGTTTGAAAGATGTGTGAATGTGTATACTGTTTGTCTGTGCTTAGTGATGTGTTTGAGGCGGTTGAGGTCATCTTGGTTTTACAAAAGATTTTTTTTTTTATTTAATTCATTTTTTATTTTTATACACTATATAAATCCCTTTCGGTAAATTTGTGTTCGTTACTCAGCGTAACTTTGTCGCCACAGAGCAGCGCCACTAATGCCCCAGCAGACCAGTACATTTGAAGCCTGTAGCTGGGTACCCATTTTACAGGTGGGTGGACTGGGGAAAGTTAGGGTAAATTGCTTTCCCAAGGCAATTGCAACATGGCATGATCGGGAAACGAACCCGCGACCTCCAGATCTCGAGCCCGACGCGCTAACCACTCCGCATGATGAAGCCCATAGCGGAGGAAATCCAAGATGGCTGATGGGTTAGTGGGCCGTCATCCAATCGCCTGTTATAAACCTCACGCTACCTATGGGTGTTATTACGTCATACGTTGTCGTCGTCGGCGCGCAAGGTCTCTGGTAACACACAAAAAAAAAAACAGGAAAAAAAGAAAAGGAATACAATGACGAAAATGATAATTGGACTAAGTAAGATTCGATTATACTTATCATTATTAAATTTACTGGCTCATTTTCTGCAAAATCCTTTGAAAGCTGTTTGTAAAAATTCTTGACATCATACTTGCATTTATAAACTTTCATGTTATGGCTAACACATGACAGAGAATGCAATTAGGTTTAAATAATTGACAGCAGAATCTACAAACTAAGTTGAAAGTTGAATTGTTTGAATACAAAATATCGGGGATTCTAATGTAAATCTAATGAAAACCCTCATTATAATTTAGACAGAGTGTGAGTCCCTGGATGGTAGTAATAAATTAAATAAACTGTTAGTGAATTAAAAAAAATTCCCTTCGCTGAAAACTAGTGTGTCTGGAAATGTGTATTATTCAAATTGCATGGTATATTTAAAAAGTCTGTTTTATGGAGTATTATAGGTTGATAAATGTATTTGTATTGATGATAATGTTATGGCTGACAAAAACAGTTAATAAAATAGGGTGAACAAAAAACTCACAGCAGAACCTCTAAGTTAGGTTGAGAGTTGAAATCTTTGTATTCGAATTATCTGGATTCTAATGTAAATTTAATGAAAATCCTCTCTCTCTCTCGCTCTCTCTCTCGCGTTCTCTGTCTATCTGTCTGTCTGTCTCTGTCTCTCTCTCGCTCTCTCTCGCGTTCTCTCTCTCCCTCTCGCGTTCTCTCTCTCCCTCTCGCGTTCTCTCTCTGGCTCTCCCCCTGGTGTTCTTTCTCTCTCTCTCTGCCTCTGTCTCTTTCTCTCTCTCTCTTCTAATAAGTTTTGTTCAAATCTCTCTGCCTATTCTCTACGTGTTTGCATACATCTATGTATAATTCTCTATCTCTGTCTCTTTCTGTATGTCCGTCTGTCTCTGTCTGCCTGTCTGTCTGTTTGTCTGTCTGTTTCTCTCCCTCCCTCTCTCTGTCTCTCTCTCTCTTTCTCCCTCTCTTTTTATTCCCGTCGTTTCTCTTTTGGTACCTCTCTTTATCCATCTAAGCTTTCTGTTTATAGAAATAAAATATAGAAAGAAAAGAAATAAATAGAAAGGTTGTCAGTTAAATATTTAGATAGACGGATGAATAGATAGAAAAATCGAGAAGGAGTGAGTCTAGAAAAAGAAAGAGAGCTTCAGATTAAAAATCTTCAAAAAAACTCTATAGGTAATATGTTTTGTCAACACACCAACAGGAAGTACAGCACGCTCTAAAAGAAAAAAGGTGAAGAATTTTTGCTTTCAATTTAATTTTACAGATGTGCCAGACATAAAAATACATATAATTTTATTTGGCAATGCTAGGGAGTCACTGCATGTCAATTTCAAAAGAAAGAGCAGTAACAAGGAAAATAATATGTTGATTTTTTTTCTCGTCAGCAAAAACAACAGTAGCATTCATAGAACGCAGGGTGCAGTTAGTCGTAATATGTAAGGAGCGTAGTGGCGACTTGGTTCAAGCTATGTTTCTCTAAGTGGCAAGGCGGTGGGTGCCGAAGCATCTATATAAGTCGAAAGTTCGAATCATACTAAAGGCAGACATTTCGGGCATTTTCACTAGAAAGCCTACGTCTATCCACTGCTAATTTCATACCTATAAAATCTTTCAATCATTTGTCGTATTATAGTATAGGTGATAATTTTTATCTCACGCTGAGCTTGGAATTGTCAGAGAAAAAAGGGGGGTAATTTACTTTTAACATTTGAGAAATTTTGAGGTAAAAACTTGTTATCCCCCTTTATATTTCTCACTCTTACGTTCACTGCTTTTTTGTTCTTGGTTAGACTAACGTCACTGACAAACACACACACACACACATACACGCACACCATGACAGACAACCTGAGTAAAAAGCGCACATGTCGCTCTGGTTATTAATTTCTCAGTGAACTCTTAAAATATAAGACCGGCTCTGTGGCCTAGCGGTAAAGACACTCGCTCAGAGATCAGAAGATACGGGTTTGATCCCCGGCCGAGTCAAACCAAGGACTTTAAAATTGGTATTAGTAGCTGATCCGCCTGGTGTCTGGCATTATGGATTTAGTGCTAAGTCTGGTCGGCCCGGTGTCAGGATAATGTGACTGGGTGTGGTGTATGCAGCGCTCCGTACATCACAGTGTGGCAGCACGCTTTCAATTGTCCCAAGCGCCGTCTCTGATAGAACCTTGTATTTAAAAAGAGACGTTAAAATTCAAACAACCAACCAACTTAAAATATAAAAAGCTAATCTATAGTATTATACGGTTTTTATTTTCATCAAAAATAAATTTTCAGGACATACATAAGCTCCAGCTTTAGATTTAACCCCGTTAAACCGCATAAAATAAACTTTTGGAAAACATCATAGAGTCAAAAATTTGGACTTAAAGTGCCTGAATGACCCTTGTTACCTCATAATTATTTGTAGACCTGGATTGCTTAAAAAAATTAGATACATCTTCTGAACTGTTTTCAAAATTAATAACCGGAAGAAGCAAAATCATAAACAAACAAGCAAGAAGACCAAAAACAAACAAAAACAATACAAAACAAACAAGAAAAATAAAACAAAATATTTAGAAGGAAAAAAAAGATAACCTCGCAGAATTATATTTTATGGATTTTTTTCCTCGTATTTTAACATCCTTTGAGCCATAGCAGATTAAACGTAGGAAATTGGTAATTAAAAAAAAACAACAAACAATGATCCATTCTTGCATGATTAACTTCATGCTAAAGCGCCTATACTTTCGTAATGATATACCGAATTTAACTTTGTTGGTGTGTAAAAGTTTTAAAATACTACTTTATTATAAAATATTTTTCTACTTTTGATTCCTTCTTATTCTTTTCGCTAACATCTTTTCTATTGAACGTTCAATATCGTTTGCTGGGCACCTAAATACCTCGCGCACAGGCCTGAACATTATTGGCATCCATTAACAAAATTTTTTTTGTGCAAAGAGAATATGATGAACAAAGTACTTGCGACCTGACAGTTAATTGCGTTTTGCCTTCATGAAAAAGACAATCTCGAATTATTTATATACAAACATCATAGCTTACCTAATCAACACAAATAAGCATCCAATGCGTTTTTAATGTAGACCGAAGCTCTAAACCTAGAAAAAAACATTTGTCCATCCCATTGATTGAAATCCGATTCTAATCAATCATTTTATTCCGTTGATATAATTATACAGCTATTTTTCATGTTGATAATATCAAAAATTATCAATGACTATCCAGGTCAAAAGAATGTAAGATTACTAACATTATCTCAAACACTAACATGTACAGTATTGTCGAAATATGATATTTAGCTTGACCTCTCCTTCTCTCTCTTTCTCTCTCTCTCTTTCTCTCTCTCTCTCTCTCTCCCTCTCTCTCTCTCTCTCTCTCTCTCTTTCTCTCTCTTTCTCTCTCTCTCGCACACCCACATCTTGTTGGTAAAATGATTTTGATTGTTACTTTGACCTGACTTAATCGAGAGACCATGAGATGGGTCAGGATATTGTACATGCAAAAATCCAAGGCGTCTTCACATTCAATACGATACTGCAGACACTCGGAGTGTTTTTAGTTTAGATTATCTCCCATGTAAGTCCTTAAAATTACAACGTAATGTAAGTTTTAGCGATTTGTTTACCTTCCAAGCAGCCAAACTATACCTAAACTGATTTCTAAGGACTTTCGCTGCTTTTCAAACACAGCTTAGCCAATGGGAAAAAGACTTAGGGAGATACACGTTTATATAGGACCAAAGACAAGATTCGAACTGCTGACTTATGTACAATCCACAATCCAATCTGAGTCATCAACCGAGGGCCACCTGTGTTTCTGTACATTTTCATATTACAAAGTAAGAGATTGGATGTCTATTTACAACTCTTAAACACTTACGAAAACATGGACATTATTGCAAACAAATATTACCAAAAGGAAAGGTGACGCATTTACGATAATATAAGATAAGATGATAAATCTTTATTAACCCCCGTGGAGAAAATTTCAATGTACATAGTACAGAATTTTGTATAAATACACACTCGGTTTACAAAAATCTACAGACAGACAGACACAGAGATATATATATACATTGATGTAAACAACCACTTAGACAAGAGGGAAAGGAAGATTTGAAAAAACATACAATAAACATAATACATAAAATATATAACTAAATGACACCACCTAAGAAACATCTTAAAGATGTGACAATACCATTCATATTTTCGGGGAGGGAAAGGAAATGAAAATAAAACGAGGTATATTTCACAATACATGTAATAATTATAAGAGTATACAAAAAAATACGTGAGAAAATCTTATCAGCGGTAACAAACCTTGGCGGACATTCCGAGTTTAATCGATCCGATGACACTCATTCGATTAACTGAAGTCGGTTTTCAACAGATCTCCGTTAACCCTCAACAAACCAACAATTGAAAAACCGATATCAATACGTTTCTGATATTTACTCGTAAAGCATTTTAACTTATTTAATTTTCAGCTAATGGACTCTCCCTTGCAACGGACTAATTATTGTGCTTAACTTATAAAGTTTAACGTCCCCTAACCTTGCGTTAGGTATGCTTACACGGGTTTTTGTAGAATTAAAATTCGGAGTTCAAATTTTTCAAATGATTGTTAAGCTTTGTTTCGGTACAGCTTAATGGCTGCTAGATCTAGTCTTAAGTTATAAACAGCACACTGACAAGGAACTCTAGAGGGTCCCTTATGGCTTTAATTTCCAACAAAAAAAGAGGTAAAAACAAACGCTGTGACACCCCATTAAAAGTACTTCTAATTCTAAAAAAGTTCTAGCGTTATGTTTCAAAGGGAGAGCATCCAAGTTCTAAACATGGAATAAATTAGCTCCCTTCAATTACGGGAATTTCCTCAGGGTTCGGAAAAATGATTAGTGAATTATTGTTCTTAGTTCACAGGAAAGTGATATCTCTAGATTAGGCTTGGGGTTTAATAAGATAAACTTACTGCTTTATGTAGAAGCATTTGGCAGGTTGACAGAGAGAGGTTTTGTACATATTTTTTTTTCATTTTCACTCGAGGCGTTTATTTAGTACTCAACGGCAGTCAATGGGTATTATATCCAAACGTTGTAGGAAATTTCTTTCTAAAAGCCCCTATTTATTACTTCTGAAAGCATCTACAGAAAAAACCCAAACACCTAATCTACAGAGGTATTTGTTGTTGCTGTTGCTTATTTGGTTGCATTTTTACTTTTTCTTATCTTTTGTGCATTTTGTTTTTCTTTTAAGACCTTTATTTTAATCAAATGAAAACTGTATGCCAGTTTTAAAACGAAGAGCTTAGTTACTTTGTGTAGTAAGTTTTTACCTTGGTTGGCTCGACTAAAAAATATCGTCTCTGATTTGTAGAGAGAGATGAAGAGAGAAGGGGAGCATTCAGTCAGGCTATTATTGAAAACGGTGGCCTTCATAAATTACGTAACTTGACACGAAGAGCCTAGGCCCTAAGGCTATGACTGAAGAAAACATACCACGCACAGCCCAAAATGGAAGAAAAAATGGCGCCAAAATCTAAAATAGATCTAGGCCTAATTCAGACTCTAGATCAAAGTATCTTCTATAGTTAGCTCTGTTTAAAATTATCTAAATTAATTTCTAGATATTTGTCAACTTTTTAGACTCTTGATCTAAAGTTTAGATCAAGACCTAACCTAAATTCTACAGAATACAACAATCGAAGCGGGCAAAACTGTTTTGCTTATGTCTGTTCTTCGGCGTAGCATTTAAGAAAATGGTAGGCGGATGTATATTAAAATGTACCCTCTCCGTTCACACGATTAGTCGCTAATGCTAAGATGAAAAACCTGCCTATTGCATTTTGAAAACTCGGCGGGTAGAGCTCCATATAAACATTCACTTACTTTACGCATCGTAGCTAAAATGCCACATTCATTATTTTTTATTATCTAAACGAAACCTCTTAAAAAGATCCATTTCTACCACCTGAAATAATTATATTTTATGGGTTACGGGTTAAAGCTGGTTTGATCTCTAATGGAGATTCATCTTAGTTCGATGCAATTTTTAATACAAGGTGTAATAGCTTATTTTAAAAATAAGTACCATGAAAGGAACAAAATAGCATGATGGTAGCAGTTCTGAGGCACTGTGCCAATCTCAGTCTTTCGGTTCGTACAGTGACCTAAGCAACAACATCTTCTGTTTGAGACTTTCTATCTGTGAACTTTTTTCTATATCTTTGTTTTCCTCTTTCATTCTATTCTTTTTTCAATCTCTGTGGTTCAATATCAACCTCATTCAATGCTCAATTTCTTCTTATCTCATTCTGTCTTATTTTTCTCAATTTTCTAACCGATACTTTCTCCACCACCCTCGTTCTAAAATATACTCTTCACTTTTCTCTCCGTCTATTCTTCTTTTTTTTTCTACCTCTCTCTCTGTCTCTCTCTGTCTCTCTTTCTCTCTTTCTATCTCTTTCTATCTATCTCACTCTCTCTCTCTATCTCACTCTCTCTCTCTATTTCTTTCTTTCTTTCTCCCCTCTCTCTTCCCTGCCGCTTCATGGTTTATAAATTCCTATACAGTTTTGCCCATTCAACATGTTTGTTGTCGTCGAATAATGGCTTGCTTTCCTTTAAAGTCTGTTTTGTTTTCAATAATAGATTTGTCTTCTACAAATGTCGATTTAGTCCATTGTTCACGCATTTCCCCTTCTCACAATACCAATGCTGCATAAATTTTACACACAGTTTCGCATGTCTTATTCATGAGCATTTTTGTTTGACCGATCTCTACTGTTCTACCGTCCACTGCGTCTTCCAACAACTATACTTTGGTTGTCCTTTGTCTTGCGCATGCTCTATTGAGCACTTCAAAGACCGTCACGGCTTTAGCCCCGCTCTTCGCTCCACTTAGTATCTTTGTTGTTTTTTTTTTAATCTATTAAACTAATTTTTTCTTGGTTCTTTGTAGTTTGATACAAGAAAACAATGCCCATCCTCAAGCTTCTGCCCTTCAGTGGGTTTCCTTGGTCCGCCTTCATTTAGTATTTTTTCCCTCTTTGACACTTGACGCCAAACATTTCCTCACCTTTGAAGCGACGGAATATACACCTTAATATAAATTAGACCAGCTTGCGTGCTGCAAAGACATTTTTTTTGTAGTTATAACCGTCCTCAGAGTGGGTACCGACCCCACGGCTATTATTAGACCTCATCAAAGTTGCATTACAGGGTTTTAAGCACTTAGGTGGTAGTCGTGTGTGGTTCGTATTTGATCTGTCGGGCCGATGATCTCCAGTTCTAAACCTTGTAGCCTGCAACATCAAAACTGGTGTTGGTTTCACTCGAGACGTGCGCACGCTGCTGTTTCGTGCGCCTTGGTTCTCTGTAACACACCACCAACCTAGTTTTGAAGAAAAAAGGATTATCATACGCTGTTTTTTTATCCATACTGAAACCCACTGTTTTCCCGGAGATTCAACTGCGGGTTCAGTGAGATTTGGATAAACCAAGAGGATAACTATATCGATATAACTCTTTTGTGTTTTATTAAGACTGAATTTGATGTGTTTCGGGCAGAAATTTGATGTGTTTAGGTCAAAACTTTGATGTGTTCGGGCTGATGTGATTTGTGGCTGCCTGTTCATTTTCTGGATGATTATTATTATTGATATGGGCTCTATATATACATCGGTAAAAGTGAAATTTAATTGTTAAAAATATCAAGAAAAAAATGTTGTATTTCTAATTCTGAAATTCAATTAAAAAAACAACAAGACTTTAAAGTTGCCGTATTTCGAACAATGCATATCAATGGTTTTAAAAAGTCAACAGAAGATAACGCTGCTGTGTGAACAAGAATGATTGAGTCCAGAAATCTTTCTAAGAACGCTGTCTTGTACAATAAATCTTTCTAAGAACGCTGCCTTTTTACAAAAAATCTTTCTAAGAACGCTGTCTTTTTACAAATAATTCTGTCCATTGTGTATCGCAGGGCTGTGGAAAAGAAGTGATGTGGATATATTTTATTGTGATCTATTGAAAACGATCCATTGAGTTTCAACTTTCGATGCGCTGTTTCAATTAATCATTTTTATACGAATCATAAGCGATGTATCGAAAATTAGAAATCGTCGTGCTTTTTCTCAATAAAAGATACATAATGATGGAAGCAACAGATATAAAACTTTCGTCACTGACGTCAGGTTCAGCTGAATCTAAACTTTAAAAAAAAAGCTAGTGGACTTGGTTTGATTTTTAATATAAATAGCAAGAAAAATAGTAATTTGTACAAAGTTCGTAAGACCAGTCTTAACCTCGTTAAAAGTTTCTAAAAATCAAATCATTTCTAGTTGGTTCTAAATTTCCAGCACTAATTATGCGTTGCCGTTAGGTGTGCAATTTGAGGACTGATACAGATTTGATTCCCCGGGAGCTAATCTTAGGTCATAATGTTGAAGCTTTAGCTTCGATACATGACAAATTAAACTGAGGTTGCCGTTGTCATTCTTATCGTTTCCTATATCACGTTCTTTTCTAAGCTGTATTGTGAGATGGAGAGTTTCCTTTTTATTTCTATCACTTCTAGCACTCTCTGTCTCTCTGTCTCTGTCTCTCTCT
>BMAT01003038.1:65045-84885 GCA_019649035.1 Elysia marginata
TCTCTCTCTCTCTCTCTCTCTCTCTGTCTGAGTATGTGTTTCTCTTGTTTTCTCTTCCGGGTTCCTTTTTTCTATTAACTTCTAAATATTTGTATTTCTTCTTTCTCTCATTCTACTTTCCTCCCTCTCACTTTTTTCTCTCTCTATCTATTTTAGCCTACCCCGCCCCCCTTCTACTCGTCTAACTACGCCTCGGGGAGCTGAGCACCCACGATGAAAAACCCATTAGTCAATGGTTCCAACCACAAACTAGAGGACACGACTAACAACGCTTAGTCCCACTCACACAACAAAGACCTCGGTGATGTCTCGGCATTAAAGTACCATTAGTGACTAACACATTAATTGTTTCAATGTCCGCGCGTCCGAATGACTCTAAAATAGACACACAAAAAAAACTAAGGAGCGTAGTGGCGACATTGTTTAAGCTATGTTTCTCTAAGTGGCAAGGCGGTGGGTGCCGAAGCATCTAGAAGTCGAAGGTTCGAATCATACTAAAAGCAGACATTTCGGGCATTTCCACTAAAAAGTCTCTACTTCTCTCCACTGCTAATTTCATACCTTTATAATACTTCAAACACAAAAAACTAGTCGGCCTATGTACCACATTAATCGGTTACCATGACTGTGTAATTTCTGGCGGAAGTCAATAAGGTTTATAAAACTATTTAGTCAATCAACGAGTATAAACATTGCGAGTGGTGAATAAATCACTATCTTAAAATGACCGTCTACGAAGGTATCCTTTTCAGAAATAGTAACATCATGAAAACCGCAGGTGACCCGGAACTCCTCATATGCTATAGAAGGCGAGATCTTCCGTTTTGACCTAGTAGTAGTCTCCTGGGTTCTAAGACTCAGTGAATCTATACCACCTCTTTTGACAAAACCAACAGATAGCATGTCGCTCCCCAGAGAACCATCAACCATTAGGCCAATCATCATTTCTCTCAGAGATTTGTGATGCAACCGTCTGACTAAGATCCTCAAAGAATATCCAAGCCCTTTTTTTTACGAAATGCCAATACGATAGAGTTCCTAACTTTAATCCTTAATTATATTCAACACTATCTTTTATGGCGTAAAATCAAACAAAAATGATGCCATGCGATGGAATCTCCCAGCGCGTGGCCTATAGAAGTCAGAACAGAAAACAAACAATATCAATCAATCGATCGATTAATAAATCAATCGATGAGTTAGCCTATCAATGAAGCTATTGATACCACTGTCTATAAACAAAGCTTCTTACCGTAGTAATGATTTGTCCTTCCTCTTGTAATCTATTGGTTTCCTTTGGTTGCGACGCATCGGCGGCTCTCTCTAGATCTTTGTTGTTAGTTCTTGCCATTGCCTTCGATCTTGGTTGAATGGGTCAGAGTATACGTCAATGTTCATTATGGCTACGTCACTGCGATAAAATTGCTGACGTGCTATAACATTAAAAGGTATTAAATGTGACCTTGAAAACTAAAACTATAAAATATTAGCAGTTAAATATTCAAGTCTAATTGCACTGGAATGGCCTTGCAATGGGGGAAGACAATGACAAAGTTTCTCATCCCTGTGCTCTAAGCTTAGCGCCCTCAACCAAAAGCATCTCTCAGTCCATTAGAAAAATGGAACTTTAGCAATTCTAACATAGGTAACGCTAGTTTTTTACCATGTATGTCCCTGATGCAGTTCTACACCAGACTCACATTACGGTACCCGGAAAAAAACTACTACGAGAATAAACTACATACACCACTGCATAAAAAAACTACAAAGAAAAAAACTTCAGGGAAAAAACTACGTCACTTTTTTGTCGTAATTCAATATTAATTTTTAGTGATCCAAAGCTTTAGAAATAATGAAGTTTTATATTGTATTTTGCCCCTTCCGTTAGCCAGTTAAGTGGGATGTACGAAGAGAGAGAAACACAAGGAAATAAACAGGGACAGACAGAAGGAAGAAGAAAGAGTCAAGGGAATCAAACTATAGTATAGATAATGTGAAATGGATAAACCTGTGCAGAGATCTACCAGACAATGTTGTTCGTGGCGAAGGTCGATTTCATGACTTTACTTTTTTTCTTTTATTTTCACCTGGGATGAGTAAAGCATGGTGAGTAAGCCTATACGCCTGACGCCAGAGAGCACTCACGTTAATGAACTTTTGCTACCCCAACTACAGGCCACTACAGATAAGCCATGGACGCACACCTTCTCATTGGCTCCCTTTTTGTCCTTTTGTCGCTTAAGTAAATTATTTGTATTCCTAAGACAGGTGAATAGGGTTGCTTTTTTTTGGTTTGTTGTTGTTTTTTGTTCTTTGTTTTTTTGTTTTTTGTTTTTTTTTTTTTGGGGGGGTTGCAAAAATTATTTGTAAGTCCTCAAGAGGATATGAAGGTCATTGCACGGCGCTTTTTTATTTTTACGTCACAGGTTTTGGTTCCGGTAACATGTCTCTGATGATATAACGTTAACGGCGCAATGCAAAGAGCAAAACAAGGGGCAGATAACTGTCGCATGATTGATATTATTTGTGGTAGCTCATGC
Organism: Elysia marginata; assembly: GCA_019649035.1. Classification (NCBI taxonomy): domain Eukaryota; kingdom Metazoa; phylum Mollusca; class Gastropoda; family Plakobranchidae; genus Elysia; species Elysia marginata. The sequence continues at coordinate 67,586 of BMAT01003038.1, forward strand.
ATTTTGTGAGGTCATTGCTTTCCTCTCGTTCGTGACTGGAACTACAAACTGAAACTTTCATTAGAAAATTTGCCCCCAGCAAGAGGTATCAGAGTCAATAACAGGGAAGGAGAGAGCAAAAAAGAAAGATAGACAGAGAGAGAGAAAGATAGTTAGAAGGAGATAGCAAGAAAGACAGACATAGAGAGCAACAGAAACATAGAGAGAGAAATGATAGTTAGAATGAGATAGCAAGAAAGGCAGAATGGAGAGCAACGGAGACAGAAAAGATGATGTAGAGGTGAAAAATGTAAAAGATAATCAATATGATGGCATACTAAGATAATCTAATACGTTAAGAGAAGAGAAGTCATTGCAAACTTATTTTAGTTTCTCTGTTTTAATATCTTTGTTCTACAACTCTGTTTGTCGGTCTCTTTGTTTATATCACTCTTTGCCTAGTTTATTTCTGTGCTCTAAAAACTAAATTAAAAGACTTTTAGGTAAGCGCTTTTCTAGGTTGAATATTCGTACTTTCGTAACATAAAAAACAACAGAGCTTTAAACAGTTAAGACTTTTTATGATCTTTACCATAATATGTTGACTATCATTTTAATTAACTAATTTACAGATCTCTCTATTCTGGCTCTATACAGAGGGTTTGATTATGAAGAGCTCTTATATTCTTATTAATCTAAACAGTCACCGCAAGTGTGTTAATCTTTGTGAAACTTTTCTTCTCCCTGGTTAAAATGGCCAGACCTTTAAGTACTTATACGTCCCCTAAGCTGCTCGAGGCTAACTTAATTATTCAGAAAGAGATTAAAATTGCCATGGCCTTGCTGCCTCATTTGTAGGCCTACTGAAATTAGAGATAAGTTTTATAAACCTGTGAAAAACTATTACATAAATCTCGTCATTTTTTTCACTTAGGCATCGGCCAGTGCGGTGTTTTTAATCTTTTCTAGCTTGGCATTTTGGAACGTGTGAAATAGTTGTTATGTGCGTATGAGAATACTAACGGTCTTGTCTATCAATGAAACAAAAGCAAAGTCCAATTGAATAGTCTGGAATGTGGTAGAAAAGAATGATGACATCCTAACATACATGTGTGGGAAATAGAAATAACACCATCAGATTATCTCTCAGAGATGATATCTGTGCTTTAAAAAATTTCCGAGCGTTTCATTATCTTTTAGTAACTTATTACTTGGCGTAAGTTTCTGGTTTGAGAATTGTTGTGTAAACCAAAAGAACAATCGAAGTTCGTTCGCGATCTATAAGTCTTTGAAATATGGAACGAAATTCTAATAGATTCAACCAACGATGAAGCTAAAATTAATGCAAACAAGTGTAGTAGAAACGGGTAGCCTTTTCAGCATCAGAGCTGCGTTTGAGTAGAAATAGCAAAGATTTCATATCATGACTTATGCCCCTTGTGTTCTGACAGACAGTAGCCGCTGCTGAGCGGAGTGGAGTGTACTAGACAAGTGGTGTCAACTTTTTGCCTTATGGAGGACACTAGTGCCTGAACTGTTTGTAAAGTAGGCCGAATTGTGCAACCTTTAAATAAAATGTGTAGTGTGATTTATCCTTTTTTTTTTTGGCTTGATTTATATAGACGAAAAACTATCGTCTGCCATTGCCGACTCTGTTTTACAAGTGAATTAGCCTAGATCTACATAATTATTTGGGTTTCGTTTCATTTCGCCTACCAAGTCAATACTGATTTCTTCTTGTACTGGAAAACTGTTCAACGCGAAGAGTGTAAATTTTAAAAAAATTCTTCTATTTCGTAGCCTAAAATCTTATTTTGTATTTCAAATGATCGTCATTGGTTCTTCTTAGGTGTGGTAATGTAATGCTATATTTTTACCCGTCTATTTCTTTAAAAAATTGTGGAATTGCGCATTGTATGAAAAATTGTGTCAAGTTAAGATCTTCATCAGGGTATGGACATTTTATCTTGTTACGATAAGGTAATATAGGAACCGGCATAACTTGACAACCCCGTATTTATTCTCGACCTCATGAAATCACTGAATAGTAAAATTGATAATTTAATCTTGACATTCTAGTTAGTTCAACAACCTAATTACAAGGTTAAACTATAGGATTTTTTTACCTTTAATAGAGACGGATCACTTTTTTTTCTATTATTGCGCGTGTAAGTTATAGCTGTTGGTGCTTTACTGGATGTAAATTAAGGTCTATCTGTTAAATATATTTATACCTATCGTATAATTGTTATAATTATCTTTTATACGTGGTGCTCAGTGAAATAAACTTAGATAAACGGCATGTGTATAACTGTCTAGCTATTGTTTGCTCAGTGAAATAAACTTCGATAAATGGCATGTGTATAACTGTATAGCCACTGTGCATTAATTTAAGCAGCGTGTACTGATGTGTCCATGCACCATGCTTTGTTCTAGTGATAAGACAGTTCGGTCCTACTAAGCCCTGTAACGGCTGCTATGGTGTGAGCCGCACGACGCCAGAACAGCGTGTCTCACGGGTCACACGCCGTGGGGGTTCCCGCTCACAGCGCAAACATTGGCGAGGAACGCCCAAGTTCGGGCAGAGCGCTGCTCGCCTGCCTCCTCAAGGGTATCTCCGTGTGCGCCGACTACCTGTTTGGCTGCGAGGAAGATGCTGAGGCGAAGAGGAAGAGAGAGGCAGAGGAGGCGGAGGAAGCGGAAGAAGCTAGGATTGAGGCCACCGTTTCCGGTGTGACTGTTTCCGGGTCGAGTATAGAAGAGGTCACAGTCACGACGACAGATAGTGGCCAGTGGATGCCGAGCAATCGAGGTACAACATAACATCGTTATAAATAATGTGCGTGTCAATGCTTAGAGAAGTCAGTTAATTAATTATGACCCCGGAAATGTCAAGCTCTCAAATGACACCTTCAAATATATATAATATAATTTTAAGAAATAAATTGAAGGAGAAGAAGCACATGTGTGAGAAATGACAAGCCGAGTTTTGTAGTAGACTTCCTTTTGCTCTCGTTCTGATTTTTCGAATAGAATTTTAAAATATACAACTACGCACATGAACAAAAAAATAACCAACGGGAATGCAGTGTAACAAAATAGAGAGAACAAAAAAGGCATATAACTTTTTTTGTGTGAAGTCAATATACTGCCGTCCTTTCTTTAAGTACTTTTTCCAAGGCGGGCCTCCGAGTAGCTGCTCTAAGCTTATATGATAAACCCACATGTGTCCTAAACAACACAAGAGGAGCAGAAGATTTCCAATATGGAAGTCGGTAATAATATGAAAACGTCGCCTCAAGCTCCCTTCTTTAAAAATGTTTTGTTGGTCACCTTTTTCCTTTGTCCATAGTTCAAAACTTTGTTTTCCTTTTTCTTTGTTCTTCTCTCTCTCTGTGTCTCTCTGTCTGTCTGTCTGTCTCTCTCTCTCTATCTATCTATCTATCTATACATCTCTCTCTTCTTCTTCTTCTTCTTTTGCTTTTTCTTCTTCTTCTTCTTTTTCTTTTTCTTCTTCTTCTTCTTCTTCTTCTTCTTCTTCTTCTTCTTCTTCTTCCTCTGCTTTTTCTCCTGTCTCTTTCTGTCTCTCTCTCTATCTCTCTCTCTTTTTTCTTCTTCTTTTTTAGCTCTCTTTCTCGTTCTTTCTCTCACACACACCCACACATTAGTTCCCCCATAAATTTACCACCCTTTTTTATTTTATCTTACGAATTGGGTGTTTCATATCGCCATTTTTTCAGACTCGTTAAACCAAATTCAGTTTTAGAAGTGTTACAGCGATTGTATCTTAATAGAGTACGGGCTTATCTTTTTGAAAATAATGTGTGCATGTGTTTGTGGTAGGGAAAGATAAATGCTATCTGTTTCTGTGAGAGAGGAAGTGATATCTATGTAAAGTGTTGTTTTTTCTACATAGTCTAGTCATTTTATGACAAAAAGTAGCCTTACCTCAAAAAAATTGCACGAGAATATTTTATACCAAATTTTGATAGTGGCATGTTAAACAACGTTAGTGGAGTCTAAGTAAATCTGAGAGGGATTAGCCTCAAAACAGAGGTCAAGGTCCTGGCATCAAATGAAATTAATGAAAATTTGAATACTCGTCAATATCGAAATAATTGTTACCAATAGAACCTTCACGAAAAGTTGGTATCAGGCAGAACCTTTAAAAATCAAACAGCTGTAGATGAACTTGAGCAGAGGTCAAGGTCAAAAGATTTAATCAATAATGCAAAATGCGCAGAAGTAAATGAAAAGTGTTTCACACATGCTCATATCATAGTGCCATTTTTTTTTTTTTTTTTTTTTGCATGCCGGCTGTCTTTTCAATCTTGTTTATACCATTCTGATTGTGGTGTTGAAATGGAACAATGAAGTCCGTAGCATCCTGCAAATGCTAGTGATCAGTCAAAGCCTCGTTTCTTCCATATGCATTGCTTTGAATCACAATCGTTCCTGCAGTTACAGCGAATCGCAGGAGTAAGTCTTGTAGAAGCTGGTGCCACGTCTGTTGTGACCGACAAGAGCTGGTTGTCACTGTCCAACTCAAACCCCATTTCTCGGGCCAAAGTTGATTGTTCCGAATCCACTGTTGGACTTGCGGGTATACTCGAAGACTGTTGTCAGGGGCAGCAATTATAGGAGTTGGTGGGAAAGCATGAGCTTGCAGAAAATGTGTCCCGGGCGCAACTTTTGTGCAAAACCACTGGTATCTTAGACAATTTAATGTAGACGCATTTTTCCCGTAACAGCGTTGGATAACTGGCAAAATGTGGCACAAGCTGCCAAGAGACAGACTCACGTGCTTGATGTTCCAGCATTTCATGGGTTTTATATCTACATTTCTACTTTGCTGCGAGAATGTGTCCATGTCTCGTTTGTTAGCGTGGTAGATAAGGAGAATCAAGAGATCAGTGCCATCTCCAACAAGAACAACAACAACAGAGCCTCTGTCTTTTGTACTTTCCAGGGCTTCAGAGACAATCATCATCATTTTCATTGCATACTGTCATACATATATTTTTGTAGCTCAGAGCTGAGTAGATCAATGTAGCGCGGTTTGTTGCTATGGTTTGCAATAAACAAATGTATCCTGGTTTGCAAAGTTGCATTTGATGTCAAGGCCATATCACTGGCCGTATCAGATATCAGAGATTCCGAAATCCAATTAATAATGGGGAAAGACATGGTGGATCAATTGTGCAGCTGTCTGAGACTCTTGGAAAATCCATGGATCCATATTCCCATACAGCTGCTCAATTTACCTCATTATATCTTTCTTACACCGCCGCCCGAAAAGCTCTACAGTTGACCCATTACGCCTTTCTTCATACATCCTCAAAAGACTCCATAATTATATCCATTATATATTTCTGTACATTCTTATACAGCTGCAAAATTTATCTGTTATGTCTTTCTCCACATTTCATGACAGCTTCGAAATGATTATTCATGGTTTTCTCCACATAGATCTAAGCACATTCAAATTTACAAAACTTCACCCGTGTCTTTCTCCAAATATCGCCACAAAACTGAACAATTATCTACATGTATACATTATGCTCTTCTGCACATTCCCCAATAATATTTATTAATTAACCTATAATACTTGCACTTTTCTCCAAATTTTCTACAATAGTGAGCAATTAGTTACCCATGATTATGTCCATCTCCACCTTTGTTTCCCTGTCTTCTCACTTCCACTTACTTACGGCTGCACTTCTTACCTCCCTTAGCTCTCTATCATCATAAAGCCGACTGAACCATAAACTCGCACGGCTAGTCTAAGAGCAGGACAAGCTAGAATCGAACCGGCGAGGCTCATCAATAATGCATGGCAGTCACTCAGTACGATAGAGCACGAGTCGAGTGTGGCTTGCTGAGTGTTAGGGGTTAACGTGTGTCCACCCCCAGGTTGCAGGCAGGGAGTTTATAGTCCCCCTCACTCATTTTCTTTCTACTGTTTTGTCATCAGGTAAAATGCAACCCTGTCCTGCGGCTGCCATTATTAATAGGGATAGTCACCGAAAGTATAAACACACTGGTTTATTAAAGTTTTATTCTCTTCATCTTACCTGTTTGACGTCTTCAGACCATCAGTGACCAAGACCAGGGCACCGTACTTAGCAGGCCTGTCAGCTTAATCGTAAACAAACTGGAGCAGGCGATTTTTTCTGATGGATAATTTTATTTGAGTACCTACCACAGAGTTCTAATAATAGCACTAGAGAGTGTACTGCAAAGACTTCCTATCTATGTCTCCTATTGACCTGAGAGTCTTGGGTTCACTAGGTTAGAGGGTGGGCGAAAGAAGGGCAAGGAGAATTATCTCGTAGAATTTTGTGTTTGTTAGTAGAGTTAGAAAATGTCAAAACTACACAAGCATTTATTTGTTATGGACATGCCCCGTATTATTTCAACACAATTCCATCGTCTTATGTTGGAGTTTTCATTCTGTACGGTAGATTTCAGAACGCAAAATCAGAATGATATTTTATCGGTGGAATCAGAACGAATATTTCTATTATGACTCCGCCCATTTTTTGTGGAGATTTTACACGGGGCAGAAAAATAATAAACGAAACGAAGTCTAGGCTAGGCCATCGCTAGATCTATAATCTAGATTTAATCTAGCGCTGAACCTTTTGCGTCAACTACATCTAGATCTATATCTCTTTGTAGGAATATTGCATGATTCCTGTAAGTCTGGCTTTACATTCAATACAATATGCTTACCATAATTTTATTTTCAGTTGATTGTTTTTTGTTTTGTTTTTTTTTTAATGTGTGAATTTCAGAGGCAAAACCGAGCCTGATTCATTGGTGAAAGAAACCGCCATTTTGTTTGAATAATTTGAGGTTCGAGATGATTGCCTACCCCACAATGCATTGTACCAGTACGTTCTGAATCTCCCAAAAATACTAGAAATCTTCCTACTCACACTTTTTAGGTGGGAATCTACCCACTAATCACAACGGAAACATTCTCCTAGTTCTTGCTCTTGTCTTATTATTACTTTTATAATCTATTCACAAAATTAATACTCATAGTTTTGTTTTTAAAAAAAACTATGTTTCGAAGCTTAGAAAATTGTCTTGTTCAAAACAGCGATGTCCTTTGAGATAAAAACTGTGACATACGAATCAATAACCTTGGAGTCAATACAATATTGTTCTGTGTTGCTCATATTACGATAAAAAATTGGCCGGGAAATACAGGTTTTCTTATGCTGTGTCAATTATTCTTCAACTATTTGAGAGTCTTGATGTGCAGTTTATAAAATTGTTTTCGTCATTAGCTCGCCCCCCCCCCCAAAAAAAAAAAACAAAACACTAAAAAAATGCAGACACGCATTCTACAAAAAAAAACCCATAAAATTCACGTTGTTTCCTTATAACGTACTACTAATAGAGTTTTTTTTTTTAAGTACTCGATTTTTTGGGAGGACATCTGAGTAAAAGAGCAAAAGCTGACACTATAAACCAAGTGATGGCTATCAATGAAAGAGACCATGATCTCAACAGAAAACTTGCCTCTTTCTCTGTTCTAGTGCAAATGGCCGAGGTCTAAACAACAGGCTTTAGCTGTTGATTTCTTAAGAAATGTCTGAAGAGCAATGGCCCGTTTAGCTTTAAAGGCTGCGAACCGTCGATCAATGCTTGATAGGGCCTTCTTTCTCGCGGACTTATTTGTTTCAGAACGTATTGTTTCGTGGAGTTCTTTCATTAAAATTAATAATTATTGTTTTTATAAACAAAAGACTTTGTACATTGTTTTATACTCAAAGGGCCATTACAGTTGCCCTTACAGTACCGAATCGATTGGTTTGTTGTTTTTTGTTGGTTTTTTTTTTTTCAATTTCATCTGGAGTGGAGTGTATTGGTAAATTGTAAAAAAAAAATTTCATAAAAAACAATAGTTTTGACAATATGTTTGCAACAAAATGATCGGATCAATTCAATTTGAAAGGTTACGGTACGGTAGGGTTATCAAAGATGGATGGTTAGTCATGAAGGTGTTTGGACATGTTTTGTCTACTCCAGTTGGTGTTTTGTTCTGACCTCATAGCAACCAGGCCAAATGTAGCAAAGAGGATCATTGCCTTAGGGCGCTGTCAGGGAGAAATTGTTGAAACCTGGAGCATGACACGGCGTTAAAGGAAGGAAAATACACTAGAAACATGAAAAGGAAAGAAAATACACTAGAAACAGAACAAGGAAAGAAAATACACTAGAAACATGAAAAGGAAAGAAAATACACTAGAAACAGAACAAGGAAAGAAAATACACGAGAAACATGAAAATGAAAGAAAATACACTAGAAACATGAAAAGGAAAGAAAATACACTAGAAACATGAAAAGGAAAGAATATACACTAGAAACATGAAAAGGAAAGAATATACGCTAGAAACAGAACAAGGAAAGAAAATACACTAGAAAAGGAAAAAGGAAAGAAAATTTTGTTACACTTTAAGTAAAAATAAAGCAAACTCGTACAAAAGACTTTACTCACATAACTTTAAATACAATAACAATTTTTTTTTAACTCGTTGTAATTGAGCTATGCAGACAATAGTTAAATTTTCTACGAAGAATAATTTATCGTTATCGTAAAAATTAAATACAATTAACCATGATTAGGCATGTATTGCTATTTCTGCGGTATAAAACAAAGATAAACAGCACCTAATAAAGGAACAGTGACCACCCATAAGAATACAAAGATAAACAGCACCTAATAGAGGAACGGTGACCACCCATAAGAATATAGAGATAAACAGCACCTAATAGAGGAACAGTGACCACCCATAAGAATACAAAGATAAACAGCACCTAATAGAGGAAGATTTAAAACACACATAAGAATATAAAGATAAACAGCACCTAATAGAGGAACATTTAAAACACACATAAGAATATAAAGATAGACAGCACCTAATAGAGGAACATTTAAAACACACATAAGAATACAAAGATAAACAGCACCTAATAGAGGAATAGTGAACACACATAAGAATATAAAGATAAACAGCACCTAATAGAGGAATAGTGAACACTCATAAGAATATAAAGATAAACAGCACCTAATAGAGGAATAGTGAACACCCATAAGAGTACAAAGATAGACAGCACCTAATAGAGGAACACTGAACACCCATAAGAATAACTTTAAAGCTCTTTTTATAACATTCCAAGAAATGAGAGATCGGAAATAATTCGTCTCACTTCTTCATTTGACGCATCGATGTAGACCAAGTAGATGTTTTGCCTCTTCATTCGAACGATTTCTTTAACTTTTCTGTCGTGTTTGAATGACAATTTTATGTTTGCGATTTTTTCTCTTGTTTTGTTGTATTAATTTTTTATCATTTTGCTTATCCAGCTCTCAGTCTTTGCTGTATTGCAAATTATTACTAAACTTTGCCAAGCATCCAGCTTTCCCATTGATTATGAATTGTTTTCACCAATATGTTGAGCGCCAAACTTAATGGCAAAAGACTATTGATAAACGAATTTTTGTTGTTGTTGTTGTTGTTGTTGTTGTTGTTGTTTTTGTTTTGTTTTGTTTTGTTTTTTTTGGTTTTTTTTTTGGGGGGGTTGCTCTTTGTAAATAATGCATGAAGCTTAAAATCAGGTGGGCCAAAACTAATCAGAATTTTGTAGCCATCACTTAAATTGAATATACAGATACATTGACACCGCTGACATGTAAAGAATGGGACAAATTGCACTGAAACCGTCAGGTGTTAACATACTTGCATTTACATGACACTCGATAAAAAACCTGAAGATAGTTGAGGTTTCCATAATATGGAAGAAGGACATACCTGAGTCGTATTAAACTATCGCAATTACAAATAAATGCTACCTTCCTTAGGAATTCGTTAAATATTATAGTTATCTATTGATAAGCTTATGTCTTAGATCTAATCTTATATGTTTATGCTTCTGGTATACTTTATCTTTTTTTACGTTTGCTCATCTTATTTATCAAGAAAAGACAATTTTTAGTGATAATGTATAATTTAACTAAATTTGTATGTACTCAACTCAAAAGTTCAGGAGATATCTGTATATTAATAATTCTATTTCTACCTTTTTCTACAAATGCCTGTGATAAATAGTTTCAGCTTTACAACATCTGTGATAGTATGAAAGAGGGAAAGTGGTGGGGTGTGGAAGGGTGGAGAAGGACGAATGCATTCACCATTTATACTTGTAAAAAACATTTTTCATGTACCGGAATTTATCACGTCTGTAAATCCAATTTCTTTTCAAAAGATGAATAAAGTATTATTATTATTATTATTATTATTATTATTATTATTATTATTATTATTATTATTATTATTATTATTATTATCGAGTGTGGGCAACGAAAAAGCCCGAAAGTCTATGAAGATAATCAGAGTCGATGTTCGATAGCATTTGTAGAACGGACGTCTAAAGCAGTACTGACGTGAAAATAATATTTTCATATGTGTTTGTCTTGCAATCATGTTTGCAAGAACGTTTGAAGCTCGCACATTATTCAACAACTTCAAACATGTTCAACATAATAGGGAACAGTCGTTAGGTAGGCCAAATAATACTTCCACTGAGCTCATTTACTGTTTATAAACATCTAGTTCCTGCAGAGGAAGATCTCGCTATAGTTGTTTCATTAAAGCGTCTTGCAATCTGTCGAAATGGCTCGGATGTCGCTATAATGTATTTTCACGTAGAAGGCGTTAATCTTTCAATAATGTATTTTCACGTAGAAGGCGTCAATCTTTCAATAATGTATTTTCCCGAGCTTTGCAATAATAAAAATTGCATTAAATCATCAAAAATTTGTGGGATGAAAACGAATGGGAAAAAGAGGAGAACTAGAAGTTTAAAAGGCCCCGTGGTGACATGGATCGGGAATGTGAGGAAATGCCACCTCGCGTCCCTCATGAGAGAAGGATTTGACAAGAATCTAAACTTTATAACGATCTTACTCGATAGAAAAGAATTAAAATTCATGCCCACAATGAAATCAACCATCCTCTAACCCGCTGGGTTAAAAACATATTAGATGGGGAAGACATAGGGAGAGAAAGAAAAAAAATAAATTAAAGAGTAAAAATGGAAACTTTTGTCAGTCTTTAAATCAAAATTAATGAAACTCATGCCATTGTGTGTATAAACTATATTGATATACTCCTGGTTTACAACAAGAATTTCTAGAACGTTCTGAATTTCTCTGTATCAGTTGAATGTGGTGCTAACTCTCTCTATCCTTTTTAACTCCACGAACAATTGTCGTGCGTTTAGTTTATCAATATTGACGAGAATTGTCGTGCAGATAGGCGACGGTAGACCTAGCGCTCTTTTGTGCTACCGGTGTCACCAGCGGACCCGAGGCCGCCTTTGACCAGGCTCTGGTAAGGACCTGACGCCTGGAGGAGGAAAACAAGGAGAAAAAGAAGAAGAATGAGGACTGTCACCATGCATGCATGGATCGACTCCGCTATTGTGGCCCGGTCTTAATGACTGTGAGCGTTGGGCTCTGTAGAAAAGAACTCACCACAACCCACCACCATCCCGCCAACGCATGGTGTGGTTGGTACAGAGTTTTACTACTACGTGTTATGGTAATGGAGGTTGTTTTGTCTGTATGGAATGTATGGTCGTAGTTTACGTAGGATAGCCCATAATGGCGTTTATGGAGTGTGCCGGTGCCAGGGGTTTACTTTTCTACTGGTGGTAGATGTACTACGCTATTTAGTCAGTTTAAGATATTGATGCTGGCTGGTTTCGCTTCTTCGGATATCGAGCGCTCGTCCTAAAGAAGTACTCAGGATGGAGCTTAGAGGTTTGTGATAAGTTATAATAACTATATGTTGCTAGGGTGCTTTGGTGTTCAATGTCCCATTAAAACTATGTTTACTTCAGATCAATAAATATTTTTTAAAAAAAAACATTTCTGTAATTATTCTTTTCTTGTAACTAAGATAGGGAACAGCTTTACTTTTTTTTAACTGGACATGTTCTGCTCTTTTAGTTAGATGAAAATTTGATTTCAAGTGATGAAACCTTTCTGAAAGGCAGAATAGAAAATGGATTTTCTTCTTAGTGAGTAGTGACTTGTTTAGAACATGTTTTATGCTCAATTCATGTAACTGTCGAACCGTTATTTCAAAATTTGTATGCATCATTTTAAATTCAGATGTCTCTTTAAAGAAGCAAATCCATTTTAAAAGATGTTTTTATCCATAGTTCTGGGGGGGATGGGCTCTAAAATACCAAAATATCAAGATTGTTCTTCGATTTATGACCATACGGGTTAGCTTTCGGTTTATCATTCACAAGAATTCACTTAATCACTAATTTAATAAATGTATGAAAAACAAGTATTGGTTTCATGTTGGAAGAGAGACAAGAGTCAGAGAAAGAGAGAAGAGAGAGATAGAGGCTGAGATAGAGAGACAGATAGACAGACGGAGGCTAAGAGAGAGACAGACGCTGAGAGAGGGAGATACAGACAAAGGCTGAGAGACACAGACAGAGGCTGAGAGAGAGAGAAAGAAAGAGAGACAGAGAGAGATAGAGAAAAACATTGAAAGACTCATTCAAACAGAAAAAGAAATAAAAGACAGTTTGGCATGTCGAAACATCGAAACAATAACACTAGATTTCTTTATACTTCTACCCTTATAATAAAAGTATTGAAGACAGAAAACTGTAAAACTTCGATAAGGCAGAACTTTAATAAACAAACTGACAGTCACTCTGTCAGACACAGCGACAGAAAGAGAACGAACTAAAGAAAATTGAAAGTAATATCAGTATTAAATGCTTGTGGGGGAAAATTACATATCTATACAAGACAACGAGAATAAAAAAAAGACAATGAGAGAGTCGACTGTTGAGGTGAACAAAAGATAGAGACATGGAGGTATACATTTCTTTTTTTCTTCAGTTCAGTTTTGCAAACTGTTGTTGCTTTGATATTTGGAATGCTTTCCCGGATCTCGGTGTAAAATAATGTTTACATGGTGGGTCACGGTCGACAGACTTCATTGTGCCATCCTTCCCCGAGGTCGCAGCCCCTCGTCTGGCCTGGCCTGTAGGCGAACAATCTTTACCACTTGTTTTTAAAAAAATTGCATTGTTTCAATTGATTTTTTTTCTTCATTTCCTGCGAGCGTAAAATGTCATTGTCAAGGAAACACTAGATGGTGGCATGAAACCACCACCATGACACGTAACGGTCGTAGCGCTGGCCATCCCGGGTGCTAATCAATACGTCGCCTGTTCGAACCCTGGTCTTCATAATCAGGCTGGTGTGTGGGCGGATTTTCAGCTGATAAAGTCTAGTTGTGTCGCAGCAACATTATTTCTCAGTAGGGGGTCGAAATTGACAAAACATTTTCTTGGGTCAAATTAAAAAGTGTATAATTTAATTCATCATACGAAGGCTTTCGTGCGTGACAAAATATATTATTATATTCAATTTTCGATTTTTTTCCTTGGATTTTCCTATAAAAAAAACTTTTCAGATTTTTTAAGCTAGAGGTGTCTTTTTTAATACTGTAGGTGTTAAAAGCAACACTGACTGTAAGGCATGAAAACAAACGCACAAGAAAAAAACCCAACATTTTTTACCTCCTTCTGACCTTTTCAAAATTTACTTTTCACGCATTTTCCCATGAAAACTTTTACGTAAAATCATAAAGGAATTTAAATGAAGGCGTGAAATGAGATCTTCACTTTGGGGATTGCTGTGGGGCCTCTTTCAAAAATTTTCAATATTGAGCCTTTAAATGCTTTTTTTCCCTTAATTTTATCATACACAGCAGTACAACTCAAGTCAAACCTGCCGTGAAGGAGCGTAGTGGCGACATGGTTTAAGCTATATTTCTCTAAGTGGCAAGGCGGTGGGTGCCGAAGCATCTATAAGTCGAAAGTTCGAATCATACTAAAGGCAGACATTTCGGGCATTTCCACTAAAAAGCCTACTTCTCTCCACTGCTAATTTCATACCTTTATAATATTTCAATATACGTGAAGACCACCTGTCTAGACAGACCGGGGGGCCTAGATAGCTCAGTTGGTAGTGGCTTCACTCCGTGGCCATGAGGTCGCGGGTTCGAAACACAGCCGAGCACAGTCCGGGCCCCTACTGCTTGGGTCGGTGTCAGTATAATGTGACCGTCTGAGGCTAAGTCATGGTATCCCCGCTAGTCTCTGGGTGGCAGCCCGTAAATTGTCATTGGGACCCAAGCCCTGAGAGCACCTTTGAAGTGGAATTGGGCTTGTAAAAATATCCTTCAATCAATCAATCTAGACAGACCACCTGTATTAACAACCCCTTTACTCTGACTCCATAGCGGGTTTTTCTTTTCTATATATTCTTGTACTCTGTATGACGATCAGGCGTCCATCACGACCACAATCCTCATTGATCTTCAGTGGTCGTCCTAGGCAGGTTTTTGTATTGACAAATATTAGGAGTGCTGGAAATAAAATATCCAAAAAGAGGATTCGTTGATGATCTCATTAAATCTGTAATGTTTACACGTTATTTCCTCGTTTTCTTCAGAATGGTTCATACTATACCGGTTCCCTATCTTTTAAATTCAATAACTCAGATTATATATCGAAGATTTAAAAAAAATATTGTCACTGCCTTTTGCCTTAGAGGGGTTTCAAGAACCTTTCGAACAACCATCCTTAAATGTCAAAATTCCGCAACTCACACGCGCAATTGTGGGGTATTGCTGCAAAATTGGTAATACTATCCTAAACAATAGTTGTTAAAAATAATATGTGAAATGATATCTTGAATATACAATAAAGATTCTCGTTTTGTATATATTGTGCCAACCAATCTGGTTGCCTTCAGAGAAGGCTGGGGGGTGAAATAGGACCCGTTTTATTGCTTGGTTACTTTTTATATTGTTGCAGCTGAAACTTCAGCACAAAAGAGTGAAGGAAAAGCTTAAACTAAGTTTAATTGAGCATAACAAAGCTTCGTTTTTTTCTGCACGTTACTGTTTCATCTTCGTTCATTTCTTCTGTAAATCGATTATTGTTCTTACATATTATAAAATGTATTAATTTGTTGCGTTTCATAATGATCCATATTTTAAAAATATACACAGCCCTGAGCGGGATATCGTATTAAAATAACTAAGACTATAATGATTTGAATCCATTTTGTTTATATATCCTGAACTTTAGAAGAAGAAGGCTGCAGGCGCGCAATATTGTGGTATTTTTGTGAATAGCCTTTATCTAATGATGATGTTGATGATAAATGTGATGGCGTTGGCATTGACGGTGACTGTTTTGATGATGGTAATATGATGATGATGATGATGATGATGATGATGATGATGATGATAATGGTGTCCTGCAGTGGCGTCGGCTAATGATAAACAAGGTGAAGAAATTAAGGGTGATTTTAAGGAGGTCTATCCAAATCGCACGAGCTTTAGCCTTGCCTTGTGTTTGTCGCTAAATTTTTAAGGCAAATGCTCTCTCCCCTGTGGAGGTATATTTGAAGGCGACATGGTTGTGGCATTGCTGTAAAGTGGAGCAGCGTGGCTCAGTGGTTAGCGAGTCGGACTTGTGATCCGGCGGTCACGGGTTTTATTCCCAACCACAAAACATGTTGTAACTGCCTTGGGAAAGCAATTTATCCACATTTTTCTCAGTCCATCCAACTGTAAAATGGGTACCTGGCTATAGGCAGTGCTTGAAATTTGTAGAATGTTAGTATTTGAGCGCCTTAAAAGGCAGCCGTGCTATAATGCTCTAAAATACCAGTTGAATTTGCTTTGGTGTGTATTGGCCTGCTGGGGGAAATATATGTCAAGTCTTGAGACTGCCTTCGGCGGTGGAAGACTATAATCCATATTTTTTCTAAAGACTGTTAAGATCAATGTCCATAGTGGAATCTACCTTGTTCTTTGTTGATATAATGATTCTGAAAAGGTTCGTAGGCCTGACATATAAAAAATTAAATCGTATAGAAGAGATACGAAGTTACGGTAAGTAGTCATAGCTAGTTAACAGGTCGCTCGAGAAGCAAATAAAAAAAGAGTTTAAAAGTATAGGAGTTCGATAAATCTACATCCTTTAGGTTTCTCTATGATAATTAAGGTGATAATCTTGTTCAAGAGTATCCGGCTAGGGACACTGAAAAATCTTGTCTTGGCTTCGTTTAATTGCCGCTCTTATGTATGCTCAGAAAGTATATTGGTTGGTAACAAACTATTGCGAATTGAGAAAGCGCGCAACATTGTCGTCCTTTCCTGCTTTCGGGTAGGTCGCTTCAAAGGGGAAGCTTTCAAAACTAACGAGTACTACCGCTCTAATATTATTCCTTATCAGGGAACGCGCATGAAAACGCTTAGAAACACATTAAAGTAAATAAGGTGCTGTATAAACCCGCTATGTTCTTTACTTTGCATCGCATGTTGTAGTCGCGTTGTGGTCTATTTGTAAATGCTCGGCTTTCAGACCAAGAAGTCTGAAGTTCAGTTCGAGTCCTGTTTTCGGCAAGTCGACGTTTAGTATCCATGAAAAAAGGCTATTTACATACATTTTCTTTGCCTCACTCATGCGTTAAAGGAGTACCCGACTATAGTCAGTTGAAGATCTTGTCAGAGTGCTAGAGTGATGTGCTTTATTAGCTGCTCCTCTGTGAGTTTCAAAGGTAATATCGTTGGTTACGGCCTGTCAAGGAACTCCATGACATGCAAAGCGCTTAGAGCGTAGTAGTGGATAAGACGCTATATAAAAACGCTCTTTACTTTACTTGTTGTTTTTCTTTGTTGTTGTTTGCAGAGATCCGAGAACTCTTCCGCATCTTCGACAAGAATCATGACAACACGATCTCGAGCGCGGAGCTAGGCAAGATGCTACGCTGTATGGGCATGGATGTCACGGAGGCCGAGGTGGCCACCATCATGAAGGAACTCGATAAGAATGGTAAACTATCCACAGCCCTCGGTGAATAGCCTTAATCTAATGATGTTGTTGATGATGAAGGAACTCGGTAAGAATGGTAAACTATCCACAGCCCTCGGTGAATAGCCTTAATCTTATGATGTTGTTGATGATGAAGGAACTCGGTAAAAATGGTAAACTATCCACAGCCCTCGGTGAATAGTCTTAATCTAATGATGTTGTTGATGATGAAGGAACTCGATAAGAATGGTAAACTATCCACAGCCCTCGGTGAATAGTCTTAATCTAATGATGTTGTTGATGATAAAGGAACTCGGTAAAAATGGTAAAGGCTTGAGGCTCTTAATACTCTTAATCTAATTTTGTTGAAGATGAA
>BMAT01003038.1:106484-116760 GCA_019649035.1 Elysia marginata
TCTTTGGTTTGACTCGGGTGGGGATCGAACCCGTACCTCCCGATCTCTGAGCGAGTGTCTTTACCGCTAGGCCACAGAGCCGGTCAGCCCTTTAGAAAGACAACTCGCATACTTGTAACTTGTGTCAGTTTATCCTATATCTTCTAAAATACTACCATTAATCAAAATCGAAGAATTTTTTTAATCTAAGTCGACACTAAAGGCAGTTATTAATTTTTTTTTCTATCGTCTTGAGAGAAGCTCACCTAATTTTTTTTAAAATTTAAAAGCAAACAATGGTTTCCTGAAACCGAAAGAAAACGCGAATGCATTTTGCTTTTATTCAAGCCAAAGTCGTTAGGATGAGGTGGGGAAAGTAATTAAATTAGATTTCAAATATTCAAACTGAGAGAGAGAGAGGGTTGGGGTAGTTATAGACTGATGAAGGGGTTAAAGGCAAAAGGTGTCGACTGTATACCAAACAAAAACCAAACCAAGAAAGAGGAAAAAACGTCTAATTAGAATAAAATGGAGCGAGTAAAAAAAAAGCTGGATCAGCTCTCAAATTATACTCTCGCAAAAAAAAAGAAAGAGAAAAAGACATTAAAATTTTGTATTACTGCAAGAGCTAGAAAGAGGCGAAAGAGATATGGGAGTGGGCGGCAGTTAAAGACTGAAATCAGTCTCAAAAAACACCAAAATTAAAGACGGTAGGCAAGAAATAATTATTAAGAGTAATAAAAAAAAGAAGAGCGAGAGAGAGGACGGAAAAAAGAGATAGTGTAACAAAGGATAGGAATAACTGTGGAAGACAAAAACATTAACTTGGATAAACAGGAGAAAGATAGAAGGAGGAAAGGGATAAGAGTAAGGTAGTAAAGGAAAGAAACCATCTGAGATACTTAACATCTTGATGAGAACTGAAAGCTATATACCTTTACAGCAAGGAAGGAGTCCCGCTGAGCTGTTGATGGGAAGACAACTTCGAACAAAGTTGCCTGTTAACAGTGACTGCTAAAAACCAAATTGGTCTTATCTGAAAAACTTCCATAAGATGGACAAGCAGATCAAACATTCACAAAAGAGCAACTATGATAAGCGACACCGTGCCAAACCGCTTACTCAGCTCCATCCAGGTCAAAGAATTTGGATAACAACACCAAAACACCAAGAAGCTGTCATCACTAGGCAAATTGAGCAACCAAGCAAGAGATCATACACACCATCGAAACACAGTGGGGACAACAGAGGAGAAATCGGTTCCAGCTTCGCACAAGAGATGAAACTTCTCCATCTGATGGTTATACAAGTAGTTTCAGCATTGTCATCCGCTGCATCCACACTGCCTAGATCATTTAGAACACCAACCATGATGACTTCAGATTGCGGTACAGGTGAAGGTATCACTGACACTTTAGTCACATCTCCTACGTCAGTGGCGGCGCCCCAATACGATTGCATGCCATGATAAACATGACTAAAAACTATCATACACGCAGTGGCCGAGAAATAAAACCTCCACATATTTTTATTTACAAACAAAATATCAGGCCTTGCATCATTTTACAGGCCTATGGGCAATTTTAAGTTCATTAACACACACAAAGTACTAGATTCTAGCTGTGATGCACCCCGGTAGGCCTTCATAGATCTAGAATTTTTTCTCAAACCAGACCCAGATTAAAACCCTTGTCATCTAGATTGCATTTTTACAATGAGTCTGACCTAAATCTACCCTTTGGTGCGGACTTGTGTATCAAAAGTGCTCCAAGAGTGTTTTATTCCAACAGCGTAATATTTTTTTCTTATCGTGCTACAGAAAAAGGTGCGCAATATGCAAGAAGGAATGCGGAAAAGATTGTGTTTCCTAAGTTGTGATCACACAGCTCAGTCTACATTTTTTTTCAGAAAATGAAAACCAAACAAAACAACTCTGCCCAAATGATCGCAGTGGCCATCGAGACTATTGCTGCTGTTTTGAGCTAATTCTGGATACAATCTTTTTCTTTCTTTTTTATTTTTTAGTTATTTATTTTTTTCTTGTCCGCTAGCCTTTTACTGTTATAACGGTATAAGGCGACCACAGAACGAATACTTTCCGAGGCTGTACTTTTACGAGCTCGCTTATAGCAGCTTGAGATTCGGAAAGTAACGGCTCGACCCCACATAGAGAGCGCTGTTTTACTCGACGGTTTATAAGTAGGCCGAGCTTCGTCCAGACGTCCATGTAGGTTACATTGTTAATTTTACAGTCAGATCTATTGAAGACAGTCTGCACAATGGATTCGTCGTCCGATGAAGATTTTTTTTCTAATGGACAGTCTATTCACTAAATTGATAAGGCCAATACGTAGATTTGGAGTTCACGATATCAACGAAGGGCGGGCATTTTTATGCCTACATGAGGATGAGTTTGGTTATTATCATCATCATTATTATCATCATCATCATCATTATCATCATCATCGTCATCATCACCATCATCATCATTATCATAATTATTATCATCATCATCGTCGTCATCATCATCATCATCATTATCATAATCACCATCGCCGTCGTCATCCCCATCATCGCCATGATCATTATAGTCATGATAACTACCATCATTATCATCATCATCATCATCATCATCATCATCATCATCATCATCATCATCATCATCATCATCAACAGCATCATCATTACCTTCATAATCATCATCATCATCATTACCTTCATAATAATCATCATCATCAACATCATAATCATCATCCTCATCTTCACCATCATCATCATCGTCGTCGTCGCCATCATCTTCTTCATTATCATCATCATCATCATCATCATCATCATCATCAACATCACGATCATCGTCATCAGCATCATCATTATCTTCAAAATCATCATCATTATAAGAGGTGTACTAAAACGTCAAGAAGGTAGTTATTATTAGGCCCATCACTATGAAGCATGTGAATTGAAACCATAAAATGAACGGAACAAGCTTACATGGAATAAAATGAGTAACAATATTCTACAAACTGTCAAATACTACATTTCTGTTAGGATGAAGTTTGTCGCGTTTTGTCCCAAATTGGAGCTCTTATGAAAACTGATGAAATCAGCACATCAATATTCATGTAGCAAAAGCAACCATCTTGCGAAATCAAAACAGAAACTGGAATTTCTGGAATTCAGTACCGTCCTATAGCCGAGCAGGTGTTCACAATCGGCGGCGACAGCCTTGGAAAGAATATAGTTTGGATTCTGAAAAAAAGCAACGGCGCCACTCCTCGTTGCCGCGCGTGGAACTACAGCTTTGTCTATGTGTGCTGCAACGGTTTTCATATGCGGTTTTTTCAATTTTCATTGCCTCGGGCAGCGCGCTTACGCGGCCGTAAGCGAACGGCTTCGAAAATTACTCTCTATGTGGTCGCCCTTACTCTTGAAAGCTTAGAAATCTCGTCTGCAAGAATGTTTACATTCACAACCACCGCTACAAAAGTTGGCCTTAAATAACAACCAATCAGCTTAGGGTTACCCGTTCCGCATTCAGAGACGGTTTCATTTTCATTGTGCATAGAGAACTCTTTACCGAAGAAAACAAAATGTATTCGTAAATTTAACAAATTAATAGATCTAACAATGATCGTTGTCAACAAGATAACGGGGCTACAGGGTCTCTACTCTACAAAGTAGCGAAGTCAGCAGGCTACAGGGTCTCTTCTCTAAAAAGCAGCAAAGTCAGGCTACTGGGTCTTCGCTTAACAACAGCTGAACTCAGAAGCTCGCTTCGTGCACGGCATTTGGTAGGCAGATCCTAATTCCACCGATTTACTACTATTGGGTTTTATATCGAGACTGCTACAAGTTTACAGAATGATAATACAAGAAGTGCCCAAGTGCAGAAATCCGGCCTACTAGATCTAGACTCTAGTACTAGTAGGCCCTAGATCTAATTTATGTGAAATTTCATAAAAAAATTGTCAATCTTGAAATTTGATGATGTCAGAATTTTAGTGCAGACAGATCTAGATCTAGAATCTAGATGATGTGAAAATCTAAAGGTCACAATCTAGAACCAGACTTAGATCTAGTTCAGATCTACAGCCTACAGTTCAGATCTAAGACACCTAGATGTAGATGATATCACCAGTGGAAAACTGAAAGACATGTCTAGCAATCAGTCAAAATGAGTTTTAGTTAAAATCGAAAAGTAGTAATTCGACATGGTTTGAACCCATATGAAATTTCAGAAAGGGGAGAAATTGTGTGTAAAGTTGTGTTTACAATAAAGGTGTTTTAAAGTCCTTAGTAGTAGTAGTATTATTAGTAATCATGAAAAATTAAACACATGATGAAGTTTGAAAGTTCAATATAAATCAGATGTAAAAAAATGTTCAGAAATGGTTTTAGCATCACTATCTAAAATTTGAAGAAAAAAAAAAGATTGACTCCTGAACACCCCTTTCAAAACTCATTTAAAAACTGGCTTTTCAAGTTAAGAGTCATTTGGATAGAATGCGAGACATATTAGAGACCTTGTACGCTGACGAATGTAACATATATGACGTAAGCATAAATTTTAAAAATGTGGTAAGCAAGCAAAAACTTGAAAAGTCCCTCCTCCCCTTTCATATATAACAGCCTTACACTTATAGCATTCAGCATTTGCAAGAAATGTCTTCCATGATGATATTTTTTCTACCTTACTCTTTTGTTCTAACTTTCCATCCATGACTATCAGGCCTTAATCCAACACAAAAGGGTGCCCTGGAGATATAAATAAGCTAGAGCAATGAGCCACACAAGTTCCGTGAAAGGAGACGTTGTTCTGCTGTACGCTCACCCCTCAGTACAGCATCTCGCCAGGCAGATTGAGTCTCTGTGTGACAAAGGTCTAGATGTTGTTACCAGTAATGGCGTTGTGAGTGGATCGCCTCCGGCTCCCTCATCTCTGCCAGAGAGTCCTGCGAAGCGGCCAGTGGTAAAGCAAAAGCAATTTCAAAGAGCCTACTCATTGCCTGCTTGCTTTGCTATTGATGTATGTTTCCTGTGGTACTAGTGCACTCTTGTTTTCCTTTCTTCTGTTTTCACTTGATACTTTATATACAAATATGTATATATTTACTTTAGGTTGGCCACATTTTTAGAAACTAGAGTATGGCAGAATGCACTGAAAAAAAATAACAAACAAACACAAACTTACAACTTAATCAGTTAAACAGATTTATCTGCTGTCTTTTTAAAATTTTTCTTGTTTTTTTGTTTTTTTTTACAAGAGTATTAGAACATTATCATAAAAGCTATGAGACAAGTTTGAGCTCTGTGGCGCAAGTAGGCAGCAAAAACATAAATAAGGCAATCAAAGTAAGATAAGTGGATATATAAATTTTATTTTAATTATTGGTATCTCGTGAATCATATGCAAGCATTGTGGGTTTATACCATGTACACTGTATAATTATGAACTTGAAAAATGTTACAATAATGAGCATTATAAATCTGAACAAATGATATTCTTTAATCTTGTAATATTAGGGGAACGAAATTCATCATTGAAAATATTCCTTTTTTATAAACAAAAACCAAAAAGAAGATTTAATAACAATGAAAAGAAGAATTCACAGTTCTGTTTCGGGTTGACCTCTTGCAGTTAATGGGTTATGTTTTAAATGTGATTTTAATTGATGTTTCAACTTTGACAGTTTTGATTGGTGAGTTGTTGTGTAGTTTTTTTTTTTCACTTAGGTGGGAATGGGAAATTATTTAAATTGCTACAAAAATGTTCCTCTCCAGTGCATGTGTGTGTAGTCTTGAAAAGTTCCAATCAATTAAATAGTTCTTTTTAATTACACAGGGGCATAAAACTTTTTTGTTAATATTGATAAATCAAAGTTACAAATGTTTAAGTTCTTGATGATAACCTTTACCCACACTGTTTCATTTTGTGGACTCTCACTTTGGTACAAGTTGATTTGATTCTGTTTAAACATTCAAAAACCCTTTGACTTTTTCAAAAGCCTTCTGATTGAAATATAGTGTTATGTGTATCATATTTGTGTGGAATTCCCTTTTAGACTAGTCAGGTTGCACTGGTGATGAAAAAATTGACACTGAAAAAACTAGCATTTTTTATCACAGAATCAAAATTTAACTGAAATAGTTCTTAGCGTAAACCAAAAGTTTATGATGTATTGTATACATGCTAGCATGAATTAATGTGGCGTCAAAAAAATTGGTTGGAAATTAAAAAATTGAACTAGAGTAATGCATAGCGTAGTTTTAAAACACTTGGCTAAGCAAATTCTTTCAATCCATATTTCTTTTTGTTTCTTTTTAAAGATGGGTCATGATGATCCCCCATCTTCTAAATGTGGTAACGTAGGATAACAAAACAAAACAAAACTAACCCACTTTCCTATTCCTTAACTAACAAAAAAAAACCACTTTCCTATTGCACAACAAAACACTGTCCCTTTACCAGAAAATCAACACTTTTCTCTTGAACAACCAAAAAAATCCACTTTCCACTTTGGCATGAGTAGCGAGACACGTAGCCCTAGATTGTAACACAAGCAAAATACAAAAAGGGATCTATAGGGAATGAGATTAGAGGTAAGACAAGAGTTACGTTCCTTTTCTAGAAGACAACACCCCAAAATACTATAGCGGTTATTGTAATCTAGACCTAGATTTAAGGGTCTCGTATTGGTAAGTTTCTTACTTTTATAAACGATTTGACATCTAGAACTTAAAAACTATAGAGCAAAATAAAAAGTCATCTTCAAAATAAATCTGTCGCACAAATTTTAAAAGATTGTATTCATAAGACAGCGGAGAGACACCAGGAAAGTTCCGCTACTCTTGTTGAAATCTCATTCCCTACTACAGGAAAAAAACTTTTCCCTCCTGCACAAAATACATGCTTTTCTTTTAGCACCTTAAGGATGAATTTTTTTTATACTTAGAGAATGCACACAATTATTTGAAGTTGCACTGTAGGAACCTCGGTTGAAAAGATAAGGGGTGCGGTTTTTGGTTTTTTTTTGTAGATTGTTTTAAGGGTGTATTAATTGTTTTTCCACAATGACACAGTCACAAATCTCTTGAAACTTTTGCAGTATGCACTTAAGTGATGCAGATGGTCTGTCCACAAAATTGGAACTTGGCTGTTGTTTTGACATCTGCCAAAAAGGGCAAATAAAAAACAATGAAAAAAATCTCCCCTATAAAAGAAGCAGATATTTATAAAATTCTTTTATAGTCTATATTATGGACAAGTTATTTGATGGGTTTTAATAATGCTTTCTAAAATTTATATTTAATAAAATGAATAATATCTTTACATGCATAAAGAAAGATACATTTTACAGGTTGTCAAATAATGTGTATTTTGTTAAAAAAAAATCAGTCTTCTTATACTCATGATATCCTATGATGTTGTGTAAGTAGTATATGCTGGGTGTGGTTTTTTTTTCCTACTCATTTTAGACCACATATATGTTAGTGCATGCCGCCAGTTGTGAGCTCTTGGCCTGGAAGTGTAAACTTGAGCTATCACTGTCCTGTAAATAAATGCTTGATATTAACAGTATCATATTCTCAAATTACTTTTAGTGATGCCACGGGTTTACTTGTCAGGCGGTGGAGAGTTTGTAGATCATGCCATGGTTTTCCCTAGTCATATTTTATTTTATTTTTCTTATACTATTCTTTTGAGAATAGGAGTTTAACCCTTTGGGCCCTGAGCCTCTGAGCCTTGAGTTTATCCCCACCTGTCATGATCCATGCAAATAAAAGTGCAGACCGTGTTTAAAACTTCAGGGGAGATCTAATCAGTTATTTTTAAATCTTTAGTTTGAGATGTGAAGACGAGGGAATCCCAGATGGGTTTACGGTCGTACGGTATATGTATATATATAAAAATATGGTGGATCTAAAAATAGAGGTTGACCAGTATACCAGTCTTACTGTCTGAAAGGGTTAACTGTTGCACTTGGTTATTTTGCATGATTGAGTGATGTGTAGTCAGTCTGTGTTTTTAATCTCTGATGCTGTAATGTTGTTTGTTTGTAAGAAAAGCAGCTTAGTTAGATTGGCAATATTTTTTTGTAGATACCACCACTGCAAACATGCCTAGTTGCTTTTTCAATTTGGTTTTTGGGTACAACTTTAAGTTAAATATGTTCTGTTAGAATCATTGGCATTGCTAAGTGAGCATCTGTTTAGAAATCTTGATACCTTTAAAATCAGAAACTATTAATTTTGAAATATTAGATTACTTTTGTTAAAGTTTATATTTAAGCTCAGGTAAAACAACGCAGCTTCTAAACTCTGCAGTCATTATAATTACACGAAAGGTTAAGAAGATAGTGATGTTCATTTCTCGTTGCCCATCCTCAGACCACCAGCCGTGCCTTTCTGAAGGCTCGTCATGTAGAATTCAGGAACACCATACAATGGAACAGCTTTGCAGATGGCTTTCCCAATCTCTTCATTGAAGATGTAAAGTATATGGCTGGAAAAGATGGTGACTTGCTTTCTCTTGTTTAATTTCAATTTTGGTTGTTTTTTGTTTTTTTGTTTGTTTTTTGTTTTTTGGATGAGTGTTATACTGTTAAAAAAAATAATGTTTTTACTTAGCTTTTCAATGGCAGATGTATGATTCTTTTAAAAAATTAATTGGCCATGTTAATAGTCTAAAAAAAGAAAGGGAAAAACGTAATGATATTGCATTTCACTGACCCGCAAGGTATGCTAAAAAATCACTATTTAATGTCCCTTAAAAATGGAAGATGATTTTATACTAACTGCAGTATAATGCCATACATCTTTCTGTCTTATTATGATATTGTGTTGAAATTTTTTTTTTTGAGAGAGTGACCACACAAATTTCAGGTGATATATAAAGCTGTGCAAAACTAGCAAAACGCTTTCTGTCACAAGATGAGGCTGTTGCCAATCACTGATTCACATGTCTAGGTAAACTTGAAAAAGGACCAGTAGGGAAAAATGTCTGAAATATCGGCATTCTAATTGTATGAATTCATTACTGTAGCATCTGATTCATGTATTATTGGGAAATACTTATTTCGTGTCTGTCATAAGCAGGTTTTGGTGTCATAAATATAATGCAGACACATAGCATAGCTTAAAACCTCTGTTTTTTGGTCCAAGAAAGCGAAATAATTTTGACATTGTTTTCTGTCACCTTTCCCCAGTTATTTTCATCGGCAGCTTTCACTCGCCAGCAGTTGTGTTTGAACAGCTCTCTGTTTTGTACGCCTTTCCAAGGTAGCTTGAAACTAAAAACTGTTTGTCTGTGAGTTGTGAATTTTCTTATAAGGGTGTCTCTGTTTGTGAAAGATCGGCTTACAGACAGATACTTAAAAAGAGACAGTGGGCGTGAGAGTACGAAGAAATTTAAGTGTGTCTAAGATATAGGGCACCGGTGACGAGAATACTCAGGTTAGATTCCTAAACAAAAACGACCAGCGGCAAGTATGCTTGCTGGAAATTCCCAAATGTAAAGTAGCAGTGACAAACATACTCGCTAGAAATTTCCAAACATAAACGACTAGCGGCAAGTATACTTGAAGATAAGATCAACTCTTCTAAGCCAATCCTGTGCTATCAAAATCTTATCTTCGTTTTGGGTTCGAACTGAAAGTATATAGGCCCATATGAAAGTCAGATCTAGGCAGCAACTCCAGTCCTTGGGGAACAACCCCAGGACGACGATCCTAGTCTTGGGGGGGAAGATAGTAGGTGACAACCCTAGTCTTTTGGGTTTTAATAGGTACTACACTGTAAAAATCTACCTAAACATTACTTTTTCGCAGCAATGACTGTGTTGAGAATCCAGAAACAGGTACATGTATATCAGTTGCTGTGGGTTTTGAACCTTGTGCCTCCATTTGGTCCAAATTCAGAGTTTGACGGTTAGAAACCTGTAACAACCATTGTTGTAGGTTTCTAAAAGGCTAACTTTGTATAGCCAAAACTCGGAGTTAGCCATTTAGAGATCTCCAGCTATCGGTGTTACACGTTTTTAACATGCTGACTCTGAGTTTGATGCTATAGGGAATGAGATTTCAACAAGAGTAGCGAAACTTTCCTGGTGTCTCTCTTCTGTCTTATGAATACAATTTTAAAATTTATGCGACAGATTTATTTTGAAGATAAACTTTTTATTTAGCTCTATAGTTTTTAAGTTCTAGATGTCAAATCGTTTACAAAAGTAAGAAACTTACCAATGTAAGACCCTACAATCTAGGTTCTAGATTACAATAACCACAATAGTACTTTGGGG
>BMAT01003052.1:32414-53079 GCA_019649035.1 Elysia marginata
TGCTCTTTTTTATAAAGAATGTTAAAGTTCCATTTTTTTAAACTTTTTCTGTAATTTTTTTTACCAATTTATTGTTTTTGAACACATTTGTTTTATGGGGAACGAAATGCTTTTTTTTTATTATTTGTCAACCCTGTCATATTTTTTCAATGAAATTTTAAACTCTTGCTCTTTTAAACCAGCTTCCAAATGGGTCAGTCATTGTCGGCACATACAAGAAGGGCAACATCTTGTTGGTGCTTAGGAAGGGGGAAGGTAAATTATGTGAAATGATCGTCTTTCAACTTTTTTTGTGCCCCTTCCTATGTATTGAGAATTCGAGACCTGTTTACATAATTAAACGCTAGCTGGCGATTCATGTAAGTACTTGTATTGTAACAAATGTCTCGCCTCCAGGCTGAATGTATTGGAAGTCTGAAAAAAGTTATGTTAGAAAATGCCATTTGGAGGTATGATTTGTTTTAAAGTAGCAATAGCTTCATTATTTTTTCACAAAATAGGATAACTTTATAAAGTTGTTTACGTTTTTTGTTGCTTTTGATGAAGCCTGGAAAAATCTTTTGTTCAAAACTGAAACTTCTTTAAAGGTAAACATTGCGACCTCGGAATCATTTACCCTTCTCTTGAGACAAACACACTATAAAAGTGTGTTTACTTCTTTGTACCTCATACAGTGAGACATTGTGTACGCGACAGCGATAGTTCATGGTGCCTCTTTTTTTGGATTGTACCAAGCAAAAAGAGCTAAATACTACAAAACAATACATTTGGTGCCATGTCTTTTGCACCATTTGAAAAGTGCATCCGAGCTGACTCCAACATGAATATGTTTAGAAAGGGAAATTAAAGCACAGTCCAACCTCCTACTGGTTGGGTCGGTGTCAGTATAATGTGACCTGCTGAGGCTAAGTCATGGTATCCCCGCTGGTCCCCGTACATTGTCATTGGGACCCAAGCCCTGAGAGCACCTTTGAAGTGGAATTGGGCTTGTAAAAATATCCTTCAATCAATCTTGGACGCGTGTGCTTTTTCTTGGAAAAATTTTTGGGTTCACTGGAAAACCATCGAATGTTGCCAAGAGTTTAATTTTTTTAACCATTTTCTTAATACCACGTTTTTAACCGGGTAAATTTTAAGCACCTAGCTACCTCTATGAAAAGACAGAACATTCCCAAAAAAGAAAGTGGAATGCTCAGTCATGTTTCTTGAATATAAAACTGTGCTTATCTCAACTCAGATTTTTTATTCGAAATCCAAGTCAGGGCTAGTAATCTGCAGCGTTTATGCTGAATTCAGCTTAATTTAGAGTTTAATTTTTTCAAGAAGATAGAGTCAAAATGCAACAAAATGCCTGTATTAGTCTTTTACTTTCATAGTATGCCCGCCCCTCTCGGACCGTCCTAGATGTTGTTCCCACCCGCACTTCAAGCTTTTGTGTGATGGTGTGTGTGTGTGATGGCTATTCCCAGCCCTGCGTGCAAAGGGGATGGTTTCCTGTGCTGCCACCCAAAGAACAATATTTGCTAGGGACAAAACTTTTTTTTTTCTTTTTTCTTATAATCAGGTGTGGGAACATTCTCGTGTGAGGTCCAGCAACCGTCTCCAGCCATGACGTGTGTACCTCCAGACAATCTGCCTCTCTGGCAGGGCAAGTACAAGGTAGACATACATCTCGGCTCCTCAGGTAAGGTACAACTGGCGGGGATGGTAGGTCGATTGTTTGAATTTTTTGTCAACTTCGAGGTTATATCAGAGTCGGCGATAGCGAGAATTGAAAACGCGCTGCCACACTGTAGTATAAGGAGCGCTTACATACACCACACCCAGTCACGCTATCCTGACACCTGGCCGACCAGACTTAAAACTAAGTTAAGTTTAGGAAATTGTTTTATAATAGAGTTTCAAACTTAAGATTTCTGCTCGTCTTTAGGTTTAGGTAGAAAAAAATGTCATCATAATTAACCAAAAAAAATTTCATGGGTATAAGAAACAAAAATTTAATTCCAAGAAGACAAGTCTGCTGTAAAATTCATGCATATTTTATGCGTGCATGAACGGATATATATCAGTACAGATGTTAGGTAGCAATTTTGGTTACATATTTTTTATTTTGGTGGCATATTTTGTCATTTTGCTGGCATATTTTGACATTTTGCTGGCATATTTTGTCATTTTGGTGTCATATTTTGTCATTTTGGTGTCATATTTTGTCATTTGGTGTCATATTTTGTCATTTTGGTGTCATGTTTTGTCATTTGGTGTCTTATTTGGTCATTTTGGTGTCATATTTTGTCATTTGGTGTCATATTTTGTCATTTTGGTGTCATATTTTGTCATTTTTGTGGTGGAATATTTTGTCAATTTTTAAAAATATCATTACAGGCTTGAGTCCTACAAGCACAGGGACTATTATTGTCGCTGCCATTTGCTTTATTGCCTTTGTTGTTGTATCACTACTCCACATCAGAAGTAGAAAAATACAACGTAAAGGTAAAGCTCAAAGAAAATATTAACATATGATGACTTTTATTAAAAAAAACTAATTTAGGTTGACAATTGTCTTTTTATTGACCTAAAATCTGATAAGCTTTAGAATAAATTAAAGTTATATTTTAAAACACATCAACACATTTTCCACATATTTTTTTTACGTACCGGCAGTTCTTTAAAGATGACACATTCTTAGTTTAATGATGTTAGTTGCTCCAAATCATGTAAGTTCTTTGAAACCAATGATTCCCTATGTAAGTGTTTTCCGGGGGTCATTTTTTTTGCTCATTTGAAATGCCCTATTGTAGAAAATATAGGAAACATTCAAGCTTTCATCTTTTGATAATTATCATGAAGTCTTAAAAAACTTAAGTTTGTTATTAACTTGGTTTTTTTTTGTTGCTTTTTTGTTTTTAAGTATATGATTTCAGCTCATCTTATTTACTGATAAGTTTACAATTTTTTCCAGTCATGTTCTACTATTAAGTTTATCATTTTAAACTGCTCACACTTTAGCCTTACGACTGTTTCCACTTTTTTCTTCTTTTTTCCTATACAAGGTGCCAAGCGGGGGCAGCCTCTGAGAGCCGAGGAAAGTATAAGAGGGTCTCATACACACGAGACAGTGCCAGTGGATCGAGTTTCGGCTGTCTATGAAGAACTGTACGGAACAGAAACCCACTACGTGGACATCACAGTTCGGCGTACATCAAATTCTTATCCTGCCTGTAGCCAGACAAGGAACCATGATAGTATCACAGTGAACCCTTCGTTAACTCAGTATGAACTACTGAGTGAAGCGGTGGACGGACATGTTTACTGCGACAGTTTGAGTGAAGCGGTGGACGGACATGTGTACGGCGACAGTTTAAAACTCTGTATTGAAGAGAAGAACGCGGTCCAGAAGCCTGAAGAAGCTGACAACCCCCAGGGCGAACATCCCAACACAGAGGACGGCAAGCCAGCTCAAGAGGGCGACGCCGATTACTTTTCAGGTCTAGAGGTGGATGAAGATCCCTCGATATATTTAGAGCTCAAAGACGAGGGAAACTCGGCTAACGAAGAATTAGTGAGGAACTAATTTTATAGCAGCCTATCAAAAGCCACCCTTGGCAAGGAAAAAATTTGAATTGTATGTTGTGACAATGCAAAGCTTTGTGTTCGGAAATGAGAAAAATGGGTAAAAGATAGGCCTGCGTATGTATATTTTGTGCTCATAGTGACTTCGCTATACCTGTAGGCTGTAGAGAGTCCTTGCCATACAGCCAGATGGTTCATGTTGAATCTGACGGCAAAGTAAAGAACCAGCAGATGACTTTTGGCATCGCCACTCGTATTGATCTTCTCAACTTCATCCCTTCCTATGACACAGAACCATGGGTTGGTGGAGAAAAGAGTTTACACTTCGCAAGTAATGTTGTGGATGAAATAACCGTCAAACTTTGCCCAAAATTCCACATAGATTTAAGTTCCTAAAATAGTTCATAATCTGTCTACAAACAAACTAATCCTTTTTTTCCTATTTCACATTAATAATTTGATGAAAATTTGCTATGCTTCAATTAAAACTGTTGTCATGTGTTGGTAAGGCGTTCAGATAAAAAAAAGCCAATAAAAGAAATAAGAACACTTAACTGTGATCTTTTCATCTTTTGTAAGACATGATTTTTTATGTGTTGTGTTAGTGATTTTAAATTATTTCTAAGATTCTTTTCCATTCTCATATCATATATCAAATAATGCCAAAGGCGCATTCAATCAAATATCTTAAAAACGTCAGATGAAAATGAAAACTTTTGAAAGCTGGAACTGTAACTCCTAACTGATCGGAGTTAATGCAAGTTCAATACTTAAACACTAATGCTAGGGGAATTAAACAAAAATTATAACACATTTCTTCATTTTTGAACAAAAAATCATTTATTTCAGTAATAGTTGGATTATGATACTATGGCAGACTTGTTACATGTATAGACAAATAGCATTGATTTTTCATCAAGGGAAGAATACAGTATTGACAACAATGTGTAGTATACATAACCACGATCATAATTTATTTTATTGCGTTTCGAAATTAATGATCAATCATCAAGTTCTACATAAAAAAAACTTTCATGTTTAACACGTTTATGACACAATTGTACAGTATTTTTTAAACTCACCACAGTCGCAATAGATTATTAAGTTTTACATAGAAAAAAATTTTGTTCAACACAATTATGACAGATTTGTATTGAAAAAGCTCACCACAGTCGTATATCGTTATTGCGTCTTGTAGATGATCAAATTTCACATGTTCTAATTTATGTTTCAGATATTTCATAAACAAACACATTTCGTTAACTCCGAACATTAGACTTTGTTTGGGTATACAGACACATGGATATTGCATTGGAGTTGTGAGCAATCAAGTTTCTTTAAAGCAAACGGCATACTCTAGGTCTACTTCTTGTAATGTAATGGTTGAAAGATCAGGGGGGGGGTATATATTTGTTCATGGATGCCCCAACATTGTTTAAGCCTTGAAGGTAGACTGACCACAAAGATGCTACCCAGAATTGCCTGTTTCGGTATTTTAAAAACCTGGTCTTTCCCCCAAAATAGACATAGGGTAGCATAACGATTGGTTTCAGGAGTAAATTAACATCCTACGCAAAAGCATTGGTTTAGTCACTACAAAAATAATCGCCTAACTCGCTTGAAGTTCTTTTGCTTTCTATATAAACATTATGATTTGGACATACAAATAGTCATTCAAACATTTTCGGATTTCCATGTTACTAAAATTTTGATTTGATGGGTAAACTTCCAACATGGCGATTAGTGTGAAGTGGCTTGAATTTTAAATCTGTACACAACATTGCACTTTTGTAAATTGGAGAAATGTCAATAATTGAGACAAAATGCATAATTCATTAAGTTTTGACATGTAGCGTTGCTTAACAAATTCATGCTATAATTTCTCTCACCGCATAGAATGATTGTATATCAAAGTCACCTCACTCTTTCTCTCCATTCACATCTCTTTCATTATCTCTTTCTTTATCTTTCTTTGTGTATGGCTGTTCCTATCTCTCTCATCTTTTCACTATTAATCTGCCTTTTCTGTCAGCCTAAATCTGTCTTATTTCCTGCAACTGTACATTCAATGCCCGCCTTCCTTTCTCTGTCTTTCCTTCTATCTCTATCTTTCTTTCTCGCTCTTTCGCTATCCATAACCCTAACAGTGGATAATCATAAACACACCTCTCATTCAACATGAAGGGGCTTAACTCTCCCTAAATACCTCAGGTCTTTCAATGTTTAGAAAATTAGATTCTTTAAAAAAACTTGGTGCAGCGTAACTATACTATAAAAAAGAAAATAGAAATACAAAATAAGCATATAAAAGAAAATTATGAGACAACAAATGCAATTCAATTAGGTCATGTGTACAGATCCGAGACGAAATTTGAAGAGTCCTTTGGCGCGTGAAGTATGAAACTGAAAGCCAACAGCTTGAGGCTAATTCATTAATGGTGTTTTAGAGAACATTGCTGGGTCCTGTAGTTGGGTATTCTATCAGTAACAGCAATTAACTGATGCAAATAATAAAAAATACATTTTGATGATAATTACTTAATATGTTAAAGCTTACAAATTATCATACTAATAATATTGTTCATATAAAAATATATTTAATAATAATAATAATAATAATAATAATAATAATAATAATAATAATAATAATAATAATCATAATAATGATGATGATGATGATAATGAGGAGGAGGAGAATTGATGATGACGATGATGATGATGGTTGTTATGTCAAGGATGACAAAAATAAATACAATTATGACAATATTAACAATTAACAATCACAATACATCAACAGACTTAGATTATGGATACATATGAAGATGTTAATGATTATGATAATGGCAATAACATGAACACAGGTGATAACACAAGTACATGTAAATATTAACTCAGTATTATTAAAAGTAATGAAGATAATAGTCATAATAAGTTTTGTAATGATGATAAAGGTGGTGATGATTTCACCATAGGACATTCTTCGATATGATCTTGTTTTATTTTCTACAAAAATGTTCCTAACTAGATGGGTGGAAACCTTGTGAAATTTGAATAAAATATAGAAGCTGACAGTATCCATGCAGTGTGTCTTTCATTTAAAAAAAACATGTCAATATTTAAACATTTGAGCAAAATACATGTAGGTAAAGGCAAGAAAGGTAGAAGTTCATACAAACATTACTTTTATATTATTGTATAAAGACAAAATGAGGGATACCATAGTTCCTTTTTCTACAATATATTTCCTAAGGTGTCATTAGCTCTTTGCCATGAGGCTTACACGTTGAAAGTTTATGAACTAACCACTAAGAAAAATAAAATAACAGAACGAGAAAAATTTAGTTCAAATAGGACTTCTGAGAATGAAATAAAATTTGCACGTTCCCATTGGATCTCAACCAAAGTTATCACTACCTCTGACACCAAACATAACATATCACACACCAAACATACCATATCCCTCGTCAAACATAACGTATCCCACACCAAATATAATGTGTCATACATCAAACTTAACGTGTCACACATCAAACACAACGTGTCACACATCAAACATAACGTGTCACACATCAAACTTAATGTGTCACACATCAAACACAACGTGTCACACATCAAACATAACGTGTCACACATCAAACTTAACGTGTCACACATCCATCACAAATTGGAAGCTTATCATTGCACACATGATTATCAAAGTTATTAAGTTCCAACCTCATCACAACTTGGATTAAATAACGTAGGAAATTGAGAACATTCTAAATACCTAGTGCATTACAAGAGCTTTGGCGTGTAAAATAAAATAAAATACATAGCAAGCATTTATTTAAGGAAGCGTGTAGTTTGAAGCAGAAAGGCTGCTTCAGCAATGTACTTACATAAACTTAGATACAAAATATACAATTAAATAATACATTTATCGAGCTTTCCGGTCTCTTAATTTTTTTCACTTATACAAGTTATGAACTGTTTGAGTGACTAGATGAAATGATGTAAAAGTAAACAATGTACACAAATAAAACGGCGAAAACACATCACGAAGAATACTCGCTTGACCAAACATAACATGGATTAAAAAAATACTTAGTAGTACACAAAACGAGTCCGCCTATTGGTTCACTATCATTTTACTTCAGTACAAAAGAGACGCGCAAAACAGACTATAGCATCATTATACCAGTTAAATTGTCAGGTCTCGTTACAGCGTGTGATCCAATAGATGATAAAGAAGAGAAGCTTGCAAGAAAATAACCACAATAATACTAGTAAGATGAGCTTATGACTTTCGCAGCATAGTGTTGGGATTTTTGTAATAACAACAAGTTGTTGATTAACATGATGGTTATGAAGTTGATGATGGTGATGATTATGATAATGATGATGATGATGATAATGGTGGTGATGATAATTGTGATGGTGACAATGATACCTGATGTTTTTAGGGATTGTGACATTGGTGTTAGGCATAAATAATGAGAATGAGAATGCATAACAGGATGAAGAAAAGGACATGGATGATAATCATGATGACAACAATGATATATAAAATCATCTTTGTACACGGCAAATATCAGCTTTGGTAAATCATTCTACTCACATTATGATCAATAAACAACAGTGACATTACAAATATTCAATGAGACAACTATTGACGTAAAAAGTCTTTGTACTGCAAAAGGTACACTAAGAGTGTCTTGAACGTTTACCCTGATGTATGTTTATGAAAATATGACCCGTAGGTCAAACGATGATTCGATGATTCGACAGATGAAGCTTCTTGTCTTTTCTGTAATCCTAAATGATCCTTGATGAATAGACGTGTGTCCTCTGATGTTGACGTTTTGTCATTATGAAGTTAGTTTGTGTTGACAGTAATCACGCCGTTTTAGGTAAACGATTGCTTGATGCAAGAAGTCAGTTACTGTTCTCATTCATATTTTAAACAGTTAAATAATGTCCGCAGTTTTAAAGGCCCCAGTCCTTTTTATGTGAGATTTTTTAGGCGATTGAGTCACAGCATTCTGAAGCATTGTTGCAGAAAATATAAGCACAAACATGGCTGCAGGTGATCATGATAGAGGGGCTTGGCTGTCTTTTCTTTTAATTATAAATTTTATTTTACAGATATAAATCTTACCTAGGTCATATATAAGCAGATTATTGCAAGTGGGCTTCCGGTACCCAACATCAGTACTGCTTCAGCTGGTTCAGTTTGGTTCAGATTCTTGTCTCTACAGTAAGTAACAAAACTCCTAATGTGTACGCCTATTTGTTCCAATATGATTTTTTGTAAGGTGTATCCAGTCCATTTTTTCCTAGTAGGAAAAAAGAATTTGAAACCATCTCTGATGAAACTGAAAGGTCCATTGAACACCTTTGGCTTTTTTGCCTTCATTAATAAATTTACTTAGATTTACAAGCCGGTCAATGAAACTTGTTTCACCTCAGCATTGCAGTGTTCAAGGCCGTCAAGCGTTTCACAATGTTTATGAGCTGTTTCATCCTTGACAGCCGGTTTGACACTGACCATCCCTGTACAACAAACTGCAAAATAAATTGCAGGTTTTCCGGTTAGGTCTGATGTATTGTCTTTGGTCTGTGATCGAGTTGTATGCTGGTGAAACACAATGCGCTTATTTTTATACCGTTGGGTTTGCTACAATTGCTTCAGTTTTTCAATAAACTAGTCTCGACTC
The DNA here is from genome assembly GCA_019649035.1 of Elysia marginata. Classification (NCBI taxonomy): domain Eukaryota; kingdom Metazoa; phylum Mollusca; class Gastropoda; family Plakobranchidae; genus Elysia; species Elysia marginata. The sequence goes on from BMAT01003052.1 coordinate 41,681, forward strand.
AGCTGAAGATAAAACACTTTGCCCACTACCGATCAGTTTCTATTGTCAACGAGCGTAAAACACAACACAACATGGCAAGCTCGAGAGAGAGATATACATGTACAAAAGAATGACACAGTTCCTATACATCTGTGGCCAGTTTGGAATTGCTCATATGCAAGGGAGTTAATCTTGTCATTGTAGGAGGTGGCGTTGACGTGTCGTAGTTATTGGCCCTGAAGCTGCTCATGCTGTAGTTACCAGAGCCGTACAGAGGGTCGTATCTGGACAGAGGGAAGAGAACAATTTGGTTGGGTTAGTATAAGGCCTGATCGATTTTAAAAGTACAAAAAATATTTTTTGAAAAAAAATCTGCACAGACTTTTTAAAAACATTTTGTTTACTGCTTATCCGCACCACTCTTCAGTATTACAGAGAGCTTTAGACGCGTCATAAATAAATCATTGAATTATTAATTATAATAGAAATAATATTATACTTCTTCATTCCATTTTTCTTCCTTTAATAGTATTTTTAATATCATAATCATATTATTTTTAATACCACAACATTGTTCACGTAAACATAATGCATTAGGTAATCAAAACACTAGTGTAAGATCACAAAGTAAGTCAATGAATTTCTCATATTCTGTGGTGCTTTCTTGACTCGACAGAAACATGTCCAATATCTGCTACAGTTTTTTTTTTACAAATGTCCTACAACAAGAGATATGATAAATTTAAAAAAAGGCAAAAAGCCTTAGAAATTAGTAAAACGTTTTCATCAAATAAAATTTTGTCTTTGAGTGTGTGTAAAATTCTATATGAACATATAAAACGTTCATGATGAAACGTCACAAATGTTTTTTTGTTTTTTGTAAAAGTAATTTGTAAACTGGAAAAAGGTGTTTAGATGTCAAAACAACAGGACTGATATAGAGCAACACAGCTGTAGTAACATGAATCTGTGTTTTCAAAGTCAGAGGATTTAATACTGCATAGTGGCACCCAAGACTTTCATGAAAAAAAACATCTCCTGTTATTTTAAAGAGGACAGTTGTGGTTTGTACGGGATGGTGTCAGTACTAAACCAATAAGAGGAAATGTAACCAGATTGTGTGCAACAATCATTACGATGAATCGCTTCTATTTTTAACAGGAATCGAAGATGAAGTAAACCCAAACACATCAACATTTTCACAAAAATTTCTAAAACATTTTTCAAAAGAAAAGGGCTAGACTTTTATATGGTAATGTTGAACCCAAGGGATTGAGAGAGACTAACAGTCAGAGAGGGAAAGTGAGAGGTAGAGAAAGAGTGCGGCGGAAGGGACAGACAGAGTGCGAAGATAGAAGGAAAATAAACAGAGGGATAGATAGAGATAGAGCGAGAGAGTGATAGAGGGAGGAAGAAAAAAAAGAGACAGATAAAGGCAGAGAGAACAAGTCGTATTGTTTTGAATAATTGGCCTAATACTGACATTGTATGTAGCTATCTTGGATAGAGAGCGGTGGATCATTTCCAGTTGACAAAAAAATCTAAAACCCATATAAAGATAACTCTAGAAAGTCTTACCCGAGTCTTTCCGGGACTAGATCATCTCTAGTTGACACAATGATCTAAAAACCATATAAAGATAACTCATAAAATTCTTAACCCAGTCTTTCCGGGACTAGATCATCTATAGTTGACACAATTATCTAAAACCCATGTAAAGATAACTCATGAAAATCTTACCCCAGTCTTTCCGGGACTAGATCATCTATAGTTGACACAATGATCTAAAACCCATATAAAGATAACTCATGAAATTCTTACCCGTGTCTTTCCGGGACTAGATCATCTATAGTTGACACAATTATCTAAAACCCATGTAAAGATAACTCATGAAAGTCTTATCCGAGTCTTTCCGGGACTAGATCATCTCTAGTTGACACAATGATCTAAAACCCATATAAAGATAACTCTAGAAATTCTTACCCGAGTCTTTCCGGGACTAGATCATCTCCCCTGTGAACGTAGTCGCCATCGTAGATCTGGTGGTCTGAGTAGGCCTCATACGGCTCGATATAGCCATACCCGTTGTTGTTGGCCTTCTGGGGCTGCTCCTGGAGAGGGACACACGTAAAGTCCTGTTAGAGAAGTCACAGGATCAGAAAAACACTGCACTTGTTACAACAGTCAGGGATAAGTTAGTTCTCTCACAACCAGGGCAAACAGAGTCGCTAGTCGCAGTTTCCATATTAAAAAAAGGCATTTCAATATTGAATAATGCATTTTCTGAGCTTCAATACTTGAAAATGCATATTGAGTTACGAACGTTTTTTTCAAAAAAAGATCATTTATTACAAACGATCAGAAATTAAACATTCCTGGAAAATAAGAATGAATCCACTTTTTTAAAAGACTTTCTGACAAACTTGAATTTCTGGTATCCGACATTTTTGTACTAGCTTGTGAGACAATATGTTAGAGTTGAGGTACACAGGTTTAACTACAACCAACTAATCTAGAAGATTAGAAATTTCACGCTCACAGCAAAATTGTAGGACCTCTGCATTAACAAAGAGCTGGTGAAAGTATTATTTTATAGATATAAAAAAAAAATTATCAAAGATATATGAAATAATATTGATGGTTTGAAATACAACTTTTATTGTTATTGTTTTTTTGAAGGGTTTGACTCGCAAGTTCAAATTTTATTTATATTGTTTGGTTGAAGGATTTTACTCAAAAGATACATTAAAGGGTTATTCTTTTTAACTTTTTTGACATTAAGGCGTTAAGGTCTCAGATTTCAAAATGAGAAAGTCAAAAAAGATATTCAAGAGCTTTTCAAAAAAGTGATTTTTCAGACAGATCATTATCTGCTAACATTTGCAAAAAGTACCGGTATACTGATGTCCAAAGCATAAAACAGTTGGTTACTTATTAATGAAAAGTACCAGGGGATATTTTTAGAAACGATAGGGTAACAGTATCGTGTTGTAGAAAAACTAAAGAAAATGTATAAATTTTCCTTTCAAAAAATAATATCATCGGGGGAACACAGATCTTCAAGTGCAGATTTCCTTTGATTAACAAATAACGTGCCTTTAAGGTTAGGGGTATAAATGGGAGGTTCATTTGTTAAAAGCGACTTTAGAAAAAGCGAGAAGAACTGGGCCACATGCAGGTTGAAATGAATCGTGTGGAAACACATAACTGAAACATATCTTAAGATCTTTGAGGGAAAATGATTTAAAATATTATAAACTTAAGCATAAATACTGCGATAACACCATCAAATAATTATGTTTGTAAAATTTGATTTAAAAAGGAATTCTGTGTACAATTATCAAATTAAAAGTCTTTTTTTTCTGTTTAATATCTAGGGACACAGTTTTAACGAGGTTGCAGATATCAAAGACAACCAGGGCAAATAACGGAATAATAAAAAAACAAGGGTTCATTTAAGGTCGTCAGAATCAAGCAAATGTTTCAACATTTCTTGTAGCAACAGCGAAAAGAGTCTGAACTGATAGAAAAAGACTGAACTGATTGGAAGAGGCGTGGTTATGAAAAGAATGCTGAAGGTCTCAGGAGTGTTTCCATAATATGTTACAAGCGGTGCAAAGATTTTAACATGTATTAACATTGTAGCCTACATCTGTGATATCCATATGGAGAAATCTCCATGATATTAAACATTAACTTAAGATGGAAATAAAAAAAGGAACTTCAACAATGGAAGGGGAGATATCAAGAAGAATGTAACTCTACTACACAAAAGTGACCGAAGATGAGCGAGGGTCAATGAGAGGACGTGTGGATGCCGATGAAGGGACGAGGATGGATTTCGGTCTATGGTTCCTGGCCCATGAGAGAAGAGATGTGTGCTCTCCTCCCCGTGCCGCCTCGGGGTCGCAAACATCACCGTTAAGGTGACGCTATGAGAAGCGATGGGCGAAGAAGATGAAACAGCAGGATGAGACAATAACGTCTATGATTCTTATATTTAGGAGCGTGATTTAAGATGAGGTTTGTCAATAAAGATATTTTGTAATTTTATAATACTTGGAAAGCTATTGTTCAGTTGTTCTCGCTAAATTTATGATCGCCAGTGTTAGCTCTTTTCAAATGGACAGGTGGCATTCAATATGTTTATAAATCTTTGCTAAAACTACTCTCTATCTAGTACAAAGCACAGAATACAGAATAAGTACAGAAGCAAGTACAAATACATTGACCCCCTAAAAACTTTCATAAAACAATTAGGAATATTACTGTTGTAATTTTTACGGAACTCAAAAATCTATGGGGTATGTAAGCAACACGCTCATCCAAACCACACATAGTTTCTTCTTTTTAGGTACAATTGTTTTTCTTTTTGTTATTACAACACAAACAAAGAATATCTTCATGCATATTCTACCTGCTAAGATGCAGCGGCTCTTTATCAACTCTTCATGTATCACATCCAGTATAAACAAGTCCCATGTCGCAAATTTCACTTTACATGTTTTTTTACTTAAATTCCGAATCCTTCGCACTGTACTGACTGGCACAGTAAAAGAGGCTTTTGAAAGCCGTAGGTCAAACTACACATTGGCTACACAAAGAGATCACTCACTAAACATGTAGCCACAGTGTCTGGATCATACTGGTTATCTCCTCATTTCATACTTGTACAAATCCATACACATAAAATCAAAACTCCACATTTTGTCTACTAACGCTCATTAAAGCATAGAGGTAGGGCCTTTGAAATTTACAAGAGTTTTTAAGGGGCAAGTTAACTTATACTTTATTGGATTTTTTGTTTCTTCTACCATTTAGTCAAAGCACAGGAAAGTGCTCAAGTTTTAGGTTTCAAAGATAAAAAACAGATAATTAGCTGTATCACATACATACATGTTTTTTCGCCCAAATTTAAGAGCAGACTTGAATATGAATGCCTTACAAGCCGAAGGTTTAATTTTTTTCTCTTGTACTTACATATGACACTTTGCATACTTAACTAGTGGGACAAAGTTATCATCGAATGCTAAGCTTGAAACCTGAAAGTCTGTTTTCTACGTTTCATATTATATACTACACTTTTATTACGACCTATAAAATGAAACACAGTGTGTTGAGTAGACCCACCTTATAAGGCATATCATCGTAGTCTGCGGAGAAGCGGTACATCTCCTTGTTGTAGTCCTGGCGTAGCTGGCCCATCAGGGTGGACGGCGAGTCGAGCTTGTCCCGTTTCTTGACCGTCTTGTCCGAGCTGCTGTCCGTGTCGGTGTAGGAGCCTGGGGGAGCCGGAGGAGGAGGCGTATGCCCTTCGTCTTAGTCGGTGGACAGTGTGGACAGTGCGAGGGTAGTGTGGGTGTTAAGATTGGGTAGTAGGGTGGGGGAAATTTTTGTTTTGTTTGGTGTGTAGAACCGTTTAAGTTGGCGTTTGTGTATTGAATACGGCAATAAAGTAGCAGTAGTTTTTTAGCCGTTTGTTTTGTTGTTATCAAAAAGCCAGGGTTGATGAGATCAAACAGTTTCGAAATAGATGTGGAAGAGTTTATGTTTTTTTGGTGTTATGAAGCACACAGGTTAGAGAATTTATAGAAAGATTATAATACAGGTTTAAATTTAAAATATATAGATAGTCAGTATTTGTGCAAGGAATTCATGGGTTACATTTAACGATGTAAAAGTGTCATATACCGAAGTGATTTCATGCAAGTTTTAGTTTGTCAATCATGACGCAGCAAGAATGTTTCCGTTGAGTAGATAATGAATTTTTTTTTATTTCAGAATTTTCAATTGGAAGTATAAATGTTAAATTACAAAATTGACAAGGATGGTCATCATTTTTTTATTCATTGTATTGAATATAGAGGGGTGTTTTTTCGTAGGACAAAACAAATTTTTTGTGTGTGCATGTGACGTTGTAAGTTTTTGTACACAAAAGAAGAAGAAAAAAAAAGTGTAGGGAGACGGAAAGAAAAGTGGCAGGGTTGGTTTTGTGGTTTGGGTTAGGACCAGGGCAGGGGCCGGGAGGAAGAGAGGGAGAGAGAAAAAAGCAAAGCACTTTGATTGCATGCAAACTACTGGTATAATGTTTTAGTAGCATGGAGAGTAGGCGTGACTGTTAGTGATGAAGGATGAGGAAGGAAGCTTACATGCAATCTCAACTCATAGACTAAGTCAATGGACTACTTGAAGGGCGCGAGTGTATATGACTGATGGAGGGGATAGAAAATGAAACCTACATGCAGTTTCAGGAGGTAAGCAAAGATGAAAGAGCAAAGATTTGTGAACACGAAAATGGTGTACTTGATGGTTTGGCATTTGGGTTGAAATATAGCTGGCTTCTTTCATAACAACATTAACAATTTTATGGAGCGATATAGGTTCCCATATATTTAAAGTGGAAGGCATTGAATATGAGCGATAATGAATGATACATGGAAAATTGGGCAATTTCAGCATAATTATAAACTTAGCAATTCAACTACCTGTGATAAAGAATAACTAAATGATTGATAATGGAATTCTTTAATATTAGTAAAAATATTTCAGATACGATGTAAGGCAGCACGACTGAGTTAGAGAAATGATACTTTTTGTCTACACAATAATTATTTAGTACACTATTCCTATCAATTTCAAACTATTCCTTTCAGTACTAATTTTCTTCAAACCCATGTTTTCTAGTAGATTTAATTACAGTAGTTTTAAATCTAGGTAGGTTTCTCCCTAAACCCAAGAAAAAGCATTTGGATATGAATAGCCTTGTGTTAACAGATATCACGTGGACAGGGTAAGATTTAAACTAATGTAGGCTGTCAAATATGAGCACTCTATGTGTTAAAGCAAGTCAATGAACGAAAATGAGAGAACTAGCCAAATGGAATATAATTATGGAAAGATGATATTTTGATCTACAAGTGCAATATACAAACATAATGTGTGGTTAATAGGGATATGCTTTTAAATTAATTGACCTGTGTATATAAATCTCACAAACCAAGGTTGAATCAGTCGGGTTGCATATAGAATGATAGGTAAAGAGGATAGCATATTTTCTCAAGGGTATTATATAAGCACGATATAAAAGCTTTCAAACTTTTTTTTCCCTTTCACAGTTCCATTCAGTTAAAATGCGCTTCATAGTTTAATTAAAGCCATTGTAACACTTGGTTTGTGAAATATTTTACAACTAGTCTAAAGGTTTAAATATAACCTAGAAAATAATGTTCAAAGTCATAATTTTATGACCAAATTGAGTAGTAGGTGAGACTATAATGAAAGCTTCATTAGCATAGAGAATGGGCACAAGTTTGAGACAGTGTGAACAGATTTTAAGCGGCTCGCCACCTTAACACGCAGATACAGATTTTGTTTTAAATCCAACATAATATTTTCCTATAACCTATAAAAATCTTATAGATCTATCTATATGTTTTTCATAGATTACAATGAAGCTCGAAGCAGACAGATTCTCTCTGATATTTCTTTGCTCTAAGAACGACAAGGTCCTATAACTAATTTCTGGCAAAAATTGTTTTTCACATACCAAATTATCTTTGTAAGAGTTTTCTGTAATATGTTAAAGAATAAAGAGAATTCTAAACTCTCTTTAGGTTGTTTTTCAACACAATCAACAATTCGATTTGGTAGCAGAGTGTAGTGCTGTTTAGTGCAAAAGCTTTAAAGTTGATTTTCTTAAAACTATACCGAGTGAAGAAATGACCTATTCATTCTCATGGCACGAGTTGAAATAACCATTTATCATATTTTAATATGTTTTATAGTAAAATCATCAAAACTCTACCGCTTCTAGTTCATCACAGCGGGTACAAAAATTTTAAAAATTCAGAATATTTTGAGTTGTATCGGCAAAAAAAAAGACTCACCCAAAACACTGCCTGCGTGCTTCTCATTGCGGCACCTCATGTAGAGAACGCAGGCCAGACCAGCCACGAACATCACTACGACGCCAGCGATCACGCCGATAATGATAAAGGTGATCGGGAGGACGTCTGTAGCAATAGTAGGGGTATAAGAGTTGTAGTGGAAAGGGAGGAGGGGGCGGGGTGTGTTACAGAAAAAAAAACACATAACATATACCATGTTTTATCTTATCATTAAAATCCAAATCAACTTTTATGTCTATAAAGTTCACAAAAATGTTTGATCTGACTGATAGAAGCTTTTTTATGCACTTGTTTTAACTAGACAAGATGGCTACAAGAAAAATTCACCACGCTGTCACCATGATGGTGTGTCTAGTTATTTACCCTGCCAGAGATGAAAATGTAACATGTGTCCTTGACATTATCATCAACATAATAGTTTTTAGATCAAATACTTCAAACCCGAACAGGAATAGTATTTTACTTCGGATAACGATCAAATAATCCATTTATCATTACATGAACTAAGATCAAAGATATTAGTAATTAGCAGTTCTAATTAGCAAAATATTAATGATAATAATAATAATAGTAATAATAATAATAATAATAAATATAATAATAACAATAATAAAGTACATTGATTTAGCGCTCTATGCCTAGACCTCTAAGCGCTTTACAAAACACATGCGCACATTCATCCAATGGACTCTCTCCATTCACATCACACAACCATAGATATTGTTCCAATTACTACAGTTCAAACTGATAATTGCCCCTAAAATCCAAAGTATCGACTACTTACGGTTATCGATTCAGAAAACTATCAAGTACTCACGAACACGTTTTTTCCACGAGTTGTATCTTCTCACTGACGGTGCCATAGCAGTTGGTCATGGTACAGTTGTAGTAAAAAGTATCGACTACTAACGATTATCGATTCATAAAACTACCGAGTACTCACGTTTTTCCACTAGTTGTATCTTCTCACTGACGGTGCCATAGCAGTTGGTCATGGTACAGTTGTAGTAGCCGAAGTCTTCAGACTGGGCCGATGCGATGTGGAGGATGCTCTTTACTCCATACAGCATGTGAACCGTCTGTAGTTAGAGGGAGGAGTTTGAAAAAAGATTGTATCAATAGTAAAAAGGAATAGACAGATAGTGAGAAAGCTAACGAGAGGGAGGGAAAGATCTACAAAATATATCCTTCTGTTCTTTGCTTACATTCTCTCATCTTTCCCTTTCTTCTCCTTTTGCTCTCTCTCTCTCTCTCCCCCCCCCCTCTCTCTCTCTCTCTCTCTCTCTCTCTCTCTCTCTCTCTCTGACATGTCTTCTTGATTAAAAGTTTAATGGAAAAAAACTTTTTTTTACCATTTACTGCCCTAATATGAAGAAAAAAGCAAAAGAGTACTATTTTAAGGAGTTTTTTGGTCTACCTCTTCTGAGAAGCGTCCTGAGGTGGCGAAGTTGATCCTGTTCCCTCCAGGTCTATACCACGTGATCCTATCTGGTTTGGGGATCGAGTGAGCGAGACACTCCAGCCTTGCTGCCTTGCCCTCGGTTGCCATCTGGTCTTTCTCGCTGCGCAAATTGGGTCGATCTGAGCATAGAAAACAACGGCAAAAATGATACTGAAAAAAGACACTTCTCCTTAAGGTAGAAAGGAATCCAGGAAAAAATCTAAGATTAGAAGTAATTTCTGTTATGGGTCTCTTTTGAACTGAGGAATGCAAAAAAATTTTCTTTACTACCTTGTATTTTCAGCATATTTTTTTTCTATACAAGTTTCTCACCATTCTTTAACAGCATGGCCTCAGCGCTGGCTGGCGGGAAGTTGTTGACGGTGGCGGTACACACATACCAGCCAAAGCTGTGCGGGCTGACACGGTCTATCCTGTACACACTCTGTACTGACACGGTCGTGCTGCGATGTCCGCTGTCCGCTACACGCCCGCCCTTGTTCTTCCGGCGCCAGGTCACGATGGGCGCTGGGTTGCCGATAGCCTCGCACTTGAGTTCTGTTGGTTTGTCCAGATCGGCGCCGACAACTTCAGTGATGTGAACGATTCTAGCGCCATCTGGTGGGTAAAGTTTGTAGATTTTGCAATTGAAGAGTTGGTAATCGATTAATTAATGGTTTTCGGTTTCTGATTGATTGAGACATCTACCAAAAGTTTGGAGACGTTCCTTAGGTACAGGTTTGTGTGGTCTATTATGGTTTTCTTGTCTTTGCCACGTACAATTAATAACTAAGCTAATACAAGATATTGGTCAATTCATTGCCATTATAATCAAAATATTTCTGCTATCCTTGGTTTTGACTGATCAGTGTCAGGAACTACTGCCTGTTTTTATCACTCTTTTTGCAAGAAGTAACTGTACCGTGCTATTTTCTGATTTAAAAAACACTAAGGCTACAACATTATGGAAATATAAAAAGGGGAACAAAGAGTCAAACAAAATTTTTAGCTTCGCCAGTAACTTGTCAATTCTCTTCCATCAATCAACCTTTTACATTCAATTAGTAATGAACAATACAGTATCGGCCTAACAGGGATAAATGGAATATGTATTAGACTTTTTTTTAAAGAATCTTTACAGGCATAAAATTAAGTACATGTATCTCTGAAGCACCGAGAAAAACAATTATTTGCTTGTTCTTACATTTAACGTCGAGCCTGCGGTCCACCCTGGAGCTACCGACTCGGTTAGTTGCTATGCACGATATTTTGTTGTTGTGGAAGTCGTGCGAGATGTCAGGGATGATAAAAGTGTCGGTCGTGGCGCCTGGGATTGTCGTGTCGTTACGTTCCCACCTGGAAATGGCCGAGAAAAGTATAGAGATCACAATCTTGCATTATATGATTTAAGAAACTAGAAAAACATAGCTTAATGTAATATGTCGTGGCAACATTAAATTGGAGAAACTTCTTTTTCGAGTGTACGACAGTTCTACAAGCTTAGGTGACACGTTTAGCAGAGGTTTTAATTATTTCTAAAGAGTTTTGTTTTCCTGTTCATACTAAACATCTTAAGCAACAGAAGTACTCCTAAACTTCATTGGTACTAAGTCTTCTGTTACTCAGTGTCACTCAGTTAGTAGACATTAGTTATCAATTTTGAGTCAAGTTTTTTTCTTTCACAAATGCCTTTGCTTAGTGTCTCTAGGTGACTTGGCAACTTTAACAGAAAGATTCCTACAGGTGCCTCTGCTGAAACAAACATTAGAAACTTTTACCTCCAGGTCACAATTCTAGGGTTGCTGTCCCCAGTACAGTGGAACCGCACCGCCTGTTTCTCCCGTAGCTCCTGGGTTGATGCGTTTGTTCTCATTGTGATGTTAGGCACAACTGTTGGGAGAGACCAGGAAGAAGATGAAGATGTTATATCTTAATGGCTGATGGTTATGCATAAGAATTTTGAAAATATGAAATTTTCCATTAAAAGATTTTAGCAACATGTTTTCGCGTCTCTAAATCTGAAAAAAAAATTAACTTCATGAAGAAGAAGAAGAAGAAGAAGAAGAAGAAGA
>BMAT01003052.1:58487-76189 GCA_019649035.1 Elysia marginata
GAACAAAAGAGACTAAAAACGTTATAAGTAGGCAGAGGTCTTAATGAAAAGGAGGGTGGGTTATTTAAGTAGAAGAGGCAAAAACATACCTTAGACATAAAGACAACAAAAAAAGATTGTGGGTAGCGCAGAAATATTATTGTACTGTTTTAAAATTGAAAATTGAATAAAGCAATATTTTTACCTGCTCCAATGGACGATGAAATCAACGCAAACATCATGAAGAATGAAACGTGCTTGCTCATCATGGACACCGTTGTAGAGGGAGACACTCCGCAACTCACAGACGTTCTTGAAGACTTTTCGTGAAGTCCTTCGTCACGGTCAAAAGCTATTTCTTGGAATTCGTCGTAAATAGAATCCTTATTTCCGAGTGAAGATGAGTTAAATTTTCCTAGAAAATCCTTTTGCTCTTCCAGGAACTTGTCTTTTGTGTCTTGTGAAAGTTCCTTTGTACAAGCATAATGGCGCATGTGTTTTGGGGAGTCCGAGTTTGGCTGAAGAAGTTCTTGTGTTTTCTGATTCTGGGGAATGTAGCGAGAACAAATATTGGCAGAAACTTGCTCTCTTTGGCACTGACCACCCAGCGGGACGAGGTCTGAAATGTACGCCGCTTGAGAATTGACCATTGACTGAGACCTTTTGGCGGTCAGCTTCTGTTGGCATTGATGCCTGGGCATTTCGCGTTGTGGGCGCTGCTCAGAATAAAGAGATGGCTGTTGTGAGTAAAATGTCACTGAGCTTTCTGAGGATGGCATAAATTCTTCTGTGCAAGTGACGCTCATTTCGTTTAGAACTGAATCGCAGTTTGTAGGAAACAAGGCCGCTTCGTTCTGCACCATGTTGATAAGATGGCTGTACCAAAACTAGTTTTGGTGTCGTTCTATGTACTTGTCCAGCTGTTTTCGAGAGTCTCTGTATACAGATTATGAACTTGAAGGCTGTCAGCTTCTGTTTTTCATAATCTGGAAAACCATGAAACACAATGTAAAAATATTAGAAATCTTTTCGAAACATTACACTACAAATAAAAACAAAGCATTAAAAAAGTGCAAGCGTTAACTCATCAAAACCCTAATGATTTCGTTCTTATTTAAAATTTTAGAAGACCAGTCGAGGAAAAAAGTCATGAGTGGTAAATGTCTAAGAAAGTCTATACACCATTTCTGTAAGCCTACCGACAAGCTACAAAGCTTATAAAAGATACACGCAATTTCGCATGTGAATGAACACAAAACCTATTTACGGCCAGAACTTTCTCAGATCTGCGTATGAATACATAGAACTTGATTTTATCGAACTAAATCTAGCCTCTTTGAAAAAGTCTGCTCTTCAGCAGCCAGCAATGAAAAAAAAAATTACTGCTGAGGTCGACAGTCCAGGATGTTCCATGAATGTGGCTTTGGCATTCTTGTCTATTGTTTAATGATGTGTTGAAAGCTTGCTTTAGATGAATGCTTAGCTGATGATGGGTACGGTAGTCGATTGTGATGGCGGAAACTCGTCAACGATTGAAATATGTCCAGGTGGACAGATAAAAGGTAGGGGCTTATTTTTAAAATTGAAAGGAACACACTAACGTTGATGACATTAAGAATTACGCGCAAATAAAGAACACTTTTTGCCCTGACTAAACTGGTTGAATAACGTAAATGAGAAAGACATATCGGGAGGTAGTAAAACAAACTCTTTGATGTTAACTTAAAAAACCAACAGCGGGAAATATAGGCTGTGTCAAGAGGAGGCATAGACAGAGATGGACAGAGAAAAATAAAAGGACATGTTGAGGTAAAAAGATGGATAGTTGGACGAACAGGCCATTGGATAGGCTACATAGACATATATTTTGATAGTTTTATGTTACAATATTAAAGGTTTAAGAAATAAAACAGCTTTCAGAGTGTTTTGAGAGAAAGCAGGTAGAAAAAATCTTTCGATTTGTTGAACTACAAAAATAGACCTATGAATTAAAATGTTTCATTTATTCTATTGACAAATGAACAGAGATTTAAAAAGAATGTTTTCAAATTAACATGGTTGACAAAAAAAAAGATAAGAATTTCGTGTAGATCTATATTGGAGCACATGAATGCCGAAAAATTGTAAAAACATCAACAACAACAGCAACAACAACAACAACAAAAAAACAGAACTTATGATAACTCTATTTGCCTTTAATTAAATGAATACTTTAAGTTGAATTCTCAAGTGCTTCAGTTTTTTTTCAAGTTTGCTCATTGGTTTATGCCATATTCAACTGTTCCAAAAAAAAAACTTTGCGTGTAATTGATTTTTGGAACGCCTACTTAAAAATATTTCGCATAAACCAGAGCACACTTGGCCGTCGGCCAGATAATTTAATACAGAGTGCCACTAATTTCGTGATCTCATATAAATAAGATGGTGCATTATTATGTTTACATTTTAGGGAATATTGAACCTCATATAGCACTTTTCTTCAACTTTAAAATCACAGCACATACGCTCCATACTCCTAAAAGTTAAAATTGGTATGAATTGCTCACGTTTCTGCCAGATGCTATAAGCATCTCTCAGGTGTACAAGAATTAGAAAAAAAGAATGTTATGTTGTTTAATTCATCTCAGAGGTTTTAAGATCATGCGCTGCTCTCTGGCACAGTTGCAAGAAGCTCAGGTGACACAAGTTCAATTTACACACTCACGAGCTTTAATGGAAATGACTTTCAGGTTGCACTCTAACATATCCTGTTAAATTTCGCTTAATGAAAATAAGGTGATTGCTAGATTGGTGAATAGATAGATAGATAAATAGATAGGTAGATGGATAAGTAGAAAGATAGGTAGGTATCTTAATAAAGAGAAAACGAGGGGGAGAGACAGGCATACAGGCAGACATGCAGCCAGACAGACAAACAGAGAGACACAGAGAGATAGAGAGAGAGGGGGGGGGGCTGGAGAGAGAAAGAATGTTTGGTAGAGCAGACAAACGTATATAATTATGTGACGGATACATTGGTAAGTGATCATAGAGTGAATATAGATAAAGAAACAAAGAATTTGAAAGATAGAATAGCCTTCAACACTGAGGAAACGCTCGAAAGACAAAGAGAGAATTTTAAGAATTATAAAGACACTAAATACAAAGGGAATGTCAGTGAGAAAAAGCAGAAAACATGACATAAACCTTAGAGACAAAGAGAGTGTTCAAAGACACGTTAAATTGTGCGTAGCAACTTTTGGCTATTCTCGGCGGTCATAAATTCAAAGACGCACAGTTTCTTGGATAAATGACACATAGCTCAGTGATATATATTTTAGAAGCTGTCATCTTTTAAAAATTTTTTCAAGTTTACTTTTACAAGTTCATTACGAAGAAAAAAATGTCTCTTTGAACGTCTCTCCCTTACTTATAGTATGGATTAATTCTCTTAATACTTAGTAAAAGTCTGGAGATAAATCTTTATTTCTGATGTGTAAGCCTTTCGAGAAAGTAGGGGGACCTTATACCTACCTAGTCTGACTAACAGAGAGTACGCTGATGATGGATAAAGACCTGGGTGGCTTTGACTGATTGACCCACTTTTCGTCTCCCGACCTGGCATGAGATGGCTTAAACAGATATATAGACCGTTGTTTGATCTTTACTACAAACAAATTATGGTGACACGTAAGACCATAGTAGATAAGTTATCGACGCTATACTAACGTTTAGAAATTGCTTTGATTTCACTTCTTTTTTTTTTCACTTCTTACGATAGGTTGTAATTTTCTTTCTTTGCATCTCTGTAATATTCTTTTATATTCTTCATCTGTTTTGCTTTCTATCTCAGATTGTTTGAGTCTTTGTCTGTCTTTTGCCACCTTATGTAATTCTCTATGGCTCTTCACCGTTTCTATCTCTCTCCATCTCTTTCTGTCCCTCTACCCCAATGCGTTCAGGTATACTGGTCGATAACGTGCACACATTTAGATTTTTTTTTCAAATTTCTCTTTATTGTAAACAAAATATCCAATTTTAAGACAGGTATTTATATACACATGGGTAATTTAAATAGAATCAGGTAAAAAAAAAGAGAAGGAAGAAATGGTTTAGACTACCATTTTTGCTGCAGGCCTACAATTTAGCCGAAATTATTAGTGAGTATACTAGCAGTTGATTATTGTTATATTTCTGTAATCTATCAAACACCCTTTCTGGAGTTTTAACACAAATTCATTTTAACCTTTTTGTTTATCAACATCAACAAAGAAATAAACCAAAAAATTAAAAATTTTATATAACATTAAAACTGCAACTACTTTTACCTTGTCGTCATCGACTTTTATTCACCATTGTTAAGCAGTATTGGCAATTTTATTTGAAGGTTCGTCCTGCAGTTTCAGAAAAATATAGTGATTATAAATTTGGGGAATTCCCAAACAATTAGTCGGTCGAACTTGCACTGTGCTCATTCTGCTCATTTTGTCAATCAGAAAAATAATCAGAAAAATAATCAATAAGGCCACGCCCCTAACCTCATCAATACTCGAAGCCAAGCCTGTTTGCTTTTTTTTAGTTCTAACCTATGGTTCAGTTCTTTTTTTTCTAATGCATGTAGCATCATTTACTTCTATTTTAGCTCTATGTGCTTCTTTTCGTCTCTTTTTTTTGTCCTCTGTTCCGGTGTCAGTCATGTGCGAACCCGTGTTGTCATAGGTGATAATAAGCTTTGTTAAAAATTGAAATCTATCTCACCTCCCCCACCCCCTCTTCTCCAACACTCGGTGATCTCTGTTTTGATTTTTATTTTTTTTTCTAACCTCCCTCTATCTCTTTCGTCCTCTCACTATCTCTATAATTGTCTTTCTTGATCTCTTTCTCTCATTGAATAGAGCGATAAAAGAGCAGACAAACAATTCAGTTCTCTGTAAAAAAAAAAAGATGCAAAAAACAACATCCGTGCCAACTCCTTCTGTCCAACATGTGTGTGCGTGTGTGTGAGCGTGTCAGAAATCTATGTACAACTTGACCCAGATTTATCACTCCTCCAGAACAACTCACGAAGACAGAGCTTTGAGAGTCCACACTTGACCATTAGGAACATTTCGCTGGACATCTTCACCAAGAACGTGAAATATCCATGCCATCATATCAACAAAACCTAAATTAGTTTTACCCGTACAATTCTGCTTTCTGACAGTCGATATTTTATACCCTGCTTCTTTATGAGATGCTGAAACACAACATGGGAAATATCGATATTCATCTAACGCAGTGACAACGCCTATCGCATCATCGATAAATGTTGGGACTAATCGAAATAGAAAATGGATGAGTTCTAGACCAAGCCTTTACAACAGTAGGCCTACGCATTTGCATGTAAAAACCAATATTTAAAATGCAAAAATAAATCTATTAATTATCTGGCATAAAAAGTTGTCAACAAATTTACATTTGATGCTTGTATGTGGTCTTTTTCCTCGTTTTTTCTGTTATGAAGGTCCACCAAACCTAGATCTATTTGTTACTAAAATAATATAAGACAGAAGTTTTCTTTCCTCTCTTTTCTTTTTTCGAAAAAAATCCTAGCACATGTACACGACGCGAAACCTCCCTCGGTTAGAATTCCCGTGTGAGTGCTCAGGTAAATGTGTCGTTATAGGCGAGTTTCACGCTTCGTTAGCAGGCAAGGGGCGACAATTGTACAGGCAATAATTTACCCTCGGGCGCCGTTTACGACTCTCTGGAACCAAAGTGCTCTTGTGCTCAATTTTTTTTCGGTTCTTGATTTTCCCACTCCCATGTGGGCTATATTTTTTTCATTTTTCTTTGTCTTCCAAGGGCTTGCAGAGAGTGTGGGTTTTCCCCAACAAAAGGGGAGATAATGTAGCATTCACTAGCCTTTTATTGACCCTTTTTTAGGACGCAGATGGATTGACAAGTTTTTTTTTGGATTTGTATTAGTAGCTTTTGATGTGAAATCGTGGCATGGCTAGAGTTTGTTCTGGTTGGTTTGCCTGTTGCGGTTATTAAGTCCACAAAGGGATCAATAACGTGGTGGACAATTGTAGTATGCTCAATCAATGATGCTTCTTGCAGAATTCATAGTGATTTTTTTTTTGGGTTTGCTACGGTAATGAAATAAAGATAGAAGAATCTTTTACAAAATGTATACACTAGACGGTCTTGAAGTTTCAAATCCTCTTTTTCTCTATGTCTTTGCTTTCTTAACCTCCTTAACTTTCTCTCTCTCTCTCTCTCTCGCTTTCTCTCTCTCTCTCTATCTCTCTCTTTCTCTCTCTCTCTCTCTCTCTCTCTCTCTCCCCTTGTAATTTTTGTATTGATATCGTTCTGTAGCAGTCCAGGCAGGCACTTTTTATCCTTTGTTCTTCCCTTATTGTCTATGTTTTCTTTTTTTTTTATTCACTTAGCAGCAAAGTGCTTATGTTTCGATTTTTCTCACAAGGCAAAAAAAAAACAAAACAGATTTTGTCTCCGTTTAGGACATCTTATCATGGTCAATTCAACACACTAAGTATGTCGAGCTTTTAGTTTCATTTTATGATTCATGCAGGTTTTTTACAACCTTGTCTGTAAAATAATTAATAATAATTAGTAATACAGGTAAGAATGAAAATTTCTGTAAAACATTTATTATATAATGATGATTTTTGAAAAAAATATTTTTGCAGAACATTCACAGCAGTGCCTTTTTTATTTCACAATGAAACGAACCTAATCAAGAATTTATTGGTTAGTGTAGGATCTATAACAAATTTTATATACACTTAAAGTTTTCCTAAAAGGCCAAAGAAAAAAGATGAATATCAACATTTTCAACTGACTCTGATGTGTTTAACTTCAAAAAAAGATTTTAACGATGTTTGATATTGTTCTTAATTTCTTTTCCTTTTGATCTATCAAAAGTTGACAAGTTTGACAATCAATGGCTAACTGTTCTCACACAAAATAAAGTCCGCGGCTGCACCGCTTTGATTGCGCTATCATCAGATTTTATGCGTGTTAAACGAGCTGATTCATTAGGGAGAACATCAAAATCCTGTCAACAGTTGCATGCAAGCTGCGGGCATTGACAAACATACCTGGGGAGTGTTTAGCCTGGGATCGCTCAGCACGTATTGCTCGTTACGCGAACATTAAATAGTGCAGGCGAGGCTTTCATTTTGTTACACTATATAACTCTTTTTTGTTTTATATGATCTCTCTCTCTCCCCTCTCTTTCTATCTCTTTCTTTCTCTCTCTTTCTCTCTCTGTCCCTCTCTGTCTCTCTCTGCCACTTTTTCTCTCATTCTCATTTCTGACACTCTATTTGTCTGTCAGTGACTTTTTAAGTATATAGTTTTCGGTTTTTAATTCTCTTCGAATCTCTTTCTCATACTATCCAGGCCCTGCATACCTTTTTTATTCTTATACTTTCCGTTCTTTTTTCTGTTTCTTTCTTATTCTTCTTCTTTATTGCTCTCTATCTCTTTCTCTCTCTCTCTCTCTCTCTCTCTCTCTCTCTCTCTCTCTCTTTCTCTTTTACCTTGTGCCTACTGCCCCCTCCTCTAAGTACTTTTTGTGGTCTGGTGGTCACCCCTATTAATCTACCCCCGCATATATCATTTTTCTTTAAAATATACAAAGACACCCTTACTCACTGCTCCAGAGACTGTACAAACTTTCTACATAATTCCTTACTCATTGTTCATGACCAATACGTACGTATATTTTCGACTAACTTAAATAGCTGCAACTCAAACAGCACTGTGACTTTTACAACTCTGGAAAGTGAAATACCATTCATAAACCAAAACAAAAGCTACAAAAAGGAAACAAACAGACAAAAGTCCTAACTTGTACGTTTTATTTAGCCTGACTGAAACACATTTCTACCTGTACTTAAAAACCACTTAACCTTCAAATCATTATGGAGTTTGTTTCTGGTGGTAGAGAACGTGCGCTAGTTACGAGTGTGAGAGACACAAGTCTGTGAGACAGACTAGACAATAATTACATTGCTTGCTGGTTGAGCAATGTTAAACATGAAAGGAAACGTTCTCTTTGCTCGCATCTTTTCTGTTACCTTGGAAGTTTGGAGTTTTATGAGAATTACGAGGTTTGGGGATAATTCTAAAACATTTTACTGCCAGCCTAGACATCTGCGAAATAGTTCTCTTCGCTTTGAATAGCAGTCATAAATTTGACTTCGTATTTACAAAAAAAAAGATCGTTACCAATGTGCTCGATTTAACACTTCTTTGTCGAAACCTAACTTCTTGCGTAAAGCTTAAGACGAATATTTTGAGCGGCAATCAGAGAATGGAATGGTTATCGAAATATGTAAGTATTTTAAAATTTGTTGGAGCTAAAGGCGTCAGTAAAAAAAGCGGTGAATTTTCAGACTCTGTTTTTTTTTAAACAAGTACATAACGAATAATAATAACGAGTTTTTTATACGCAAAATGTGAAATAAAGACCTCACCGTTAAATGCCCAACGCGACATGATGTTATGTGGCGATTATTCTAATTTGGCTGATCAAAGATTTGACTGATTGATTGATTAATTGGTCGATTTAACGGTTTGATGAAGGTCGATTGCTCGCTCATGAACTTCGGCCTTCGGTTGGCAAGTTGATTAATCGCGATTGCCGAATATATTCGTTACGTAAACAAAATGGGCAAATGGTTAAATAGAAAGACTTGTAAATTAGGCAGTTGGATCATAGCCTTGTTGATGGACGATACAAGTATTGCCAATGCGCACTATCAGAAAAAAACAAATGTACAATAGTAACCACATTTTGCTCTTGATTGTCACAGCTTGTAGTCAAGCAGTTTATAGGTTGATAGGAGATGCTATAAACTTTTCGCTCGAAGTATTTCTAGCTGTAGTTTTTTCTTCCGATTCTTTCACATTTTTTTTCTTTTTCAATTATATTTACTATGATCCCATTTCGTCTTCTTTTTCTTTTTCTTCTTTTTCTTCTTCTTCTTCTTCTTTTTCTTCTTTCTCTTCTATTTTTCCTCTTAAATTTTCTCCATTTTCTTTTTTTTCCTAATTTAACGAATGTCGGTCAAAATAGTTCTCACATTCCTTATTTTAGGATATTTTTTTTTCTTTTCAACTAAAGTCAGTGGAAATTTTGAAAAAACGGAGAGAAAGACATAGAAAAAGAGTGGGTAATTTTGTTCAGGAAACACCATTAATCAGCTTTAGTAAGTTCCCCACAAGAAGGGGAAAGAACTCGGCGAGACATTCGAAACATCCAGGACCGCAAGGACTTTCTACTCGAAGTGGATAGGGACGCCTAATCAAGGGGCGCACAACTCTAGGAATGAGGATAGGGAACGACAGCCGACGGTGGACACCAGACGGGAGAGTAATCTGCCCCTTGCTTACTTCTTGCTACGAAGATCTTCAGTCAACGAAGACTAAAATTAGTTCCGATTGTCAGTATCAGTCAGACAAGTCTGGCGGCGTCTGTGTAAGAAACTGTTGGAATTCTTAAACTTGCCCACAGGGATATAATGGGTAAATGAGGGGTGCGAGGGACATTTCGCTTTATAATAAGTAACGCCACAAGGATGTCTAGTTAAAGACATTCCTTTTTTACCTGCATCGATATTTTTTTTTTTTGTTTTAAAGTAAAAAAAAACAATCCGTGTGTTAGATAGCGTGGGATGTCTCAGGGAATTGTCGACGTTCAGGGTACCAAGAACAAAATGTTCAAGTGGTGCTTCATTCAAACAAAGTAGTATTAGAAAGAAAAGCTTGAATTTTTTAGTTCATACTGGATCTTTGTGTGACGAGGTTTTAAACTTGTCTGAGTTAAAACAGAAAAGAAAAGATAACCATCCGTTTATAGCAATTACACTAAATTAGATAAAAAGTTTGGAACTAAGTGGGAGATTATCAAATAATACTCATTAGACAAATTTCTTTTTACACAGTCACACAAACTTCGCGCTACGCCTTGGCAGCTTCAGTTTAAAAAAATTATCGATGTAATTCGAGACAGGAAGATAAACCAGATAACTCTAAACCGGCTGCATATAGCGACGGAGATCTCATGTAGATTGAAACAAACAAACCAAAAACAAAACTTTCTAATTCTTTCCAAAAAATGAGTAACGTATGGGTCTTGACAGACGTGTTGTTACAAAAAGCCTGAGTTCTTTTACTAGAGTTTTCTCTCCCGTGTTGCAATCTCGACATCCCGGACATAAAAGATTAGATAATTATATATTTTGAAGGAATGAAGAATAATTTCCAAAAATTGATAGAAAAAAAATGAAAAATACATAAATTTGCATCCCAACCAAACTTAAAATATGTAATACAAATGAGATCTAGTCTTCTTTCCCCTATACATTACTATTATACTTTTCAAAATTGAAACGTGGCTAAGTATGGAAAACTGCAGAGTACATAAGGTTTCTGAGGTTTTAGATTATGAGTAAGATGGAGTCCTTATGACTGCGGCCTCAATAGGATGAGTTTTTTTGTACAGTCTACATAACTGGTACTTACATCAGAGACGCCACGAGGAACTTGTAATAGGTTGTAGATCTGAAAAAAGACAGATTGAAATACTGGTCAATATGATAGACAATGGTTAAGAACAGTGTACGCTTGAGAGAAATGTAGAGATAAAATTGAATTGAAAAGAAAGAGAGACATTGAGAGGTATAGTTAACAGTGAGGAATACACACTATAAGTAGAGAGATAGAAAGTACCACATATCCGATACTGTGATACGTATTTCAAAAGCCCTATCTACCCTCTTTGGAAGAAAAAAATTATTAGTTTGCAAAAAAACCCAGCCATTTCAATAAAGAAAGTCGTCTGATAATATTGAAAAATGTGATCTCAAACGTTTAAACAAAAAAAAACAAAAAACAACTACTGTAAGAAGCAAAAATTTTACTTTAATATTGACAAGGGTTTAAAAAATTTTTTTTTCTCCTACCCCCAAATTTTTAAGTAGTTTGATAGTCGCCCCCCCACCCCCCACACCTCAAAAAAAAAAACCCTCAAAATTTTCATGCGACTCTCGTAACATTAGCAGACTAACAGCCCTTGTTTGATTTTAAGGACTCTTTCGGTTTAGCATTGAGTGACTAACACAATAATGTGAATATCACACGTACAAGAGATGACACGCTAACATGAGTTATTTTCCCTGCGCCCAATTCTTTTCCTAACACAAACAACACAGAAAGATAGTACATGTCTAAATGACCTAAGACGTGCACAAATCTACCAAAGTTGAAAAGATTTTAATTGACTGATTCGATTGGAAAGAACGATTCTTCAAGTGTTCAATTTAAAACGCTTCACAAAACTGATAGAGACTTCAAACGTTATTTAATATGAACAGATATCATCGGATTTTAACGAGGTGGTCCCTTCACGTTACCATAGCAGGTTTGGAGACGTGACAAACATAAAGTTTATTTGCGACGCGGCTTACAAAATGAAAATCACTTCTGCAATCTAAGTGCGTTTGCGAAAAAAGTGTCCGTGGCTATCACGCTAGAATCCATCACTCCGCATCAAATCTCAACTTCAAAACTTCCTAGCATTTTTTTTAATACATTTAACTTTTTTTTTTTGGCTGATAGTCAGTCTCCGGAAGAGTTGCGACAAATTAAATTCTCTCGTTAAATTTCATAAAAAGTCTTTGAATCTCCCTTCTAATCTTTAATCATCCTGCCAGAAAGATAATTAACTTAGAGAATTTGGAGTTAAGAGTCTTTTGGTAAAGCAGAAAGAGTGTTCAAAGTGTTTAAGTGTTCACTCAGCGAACAAACCAGATAGGGAAAGTTAACGAAGCATTTCTCTGCAGAGGAGATGTAAGAGAAGGGCTTTTAAGAATTATTTTTGAGCTCGTTTTTGTGAGTTTTAATTTTTGAGTGGCTCAAAGGCTGTAGTTACGTGGGAGTAATTTTTAGGATGAGATCACGATTTGAGAAAGAGATTTTGGATTTGTTTTAGGTGCAGAGGCCGCAAAATGCGGTTCAAGAAGTTTATATCTGAGCAAATTATCAAGGACAGAAGAAATGTTTTTTGAGGGTTTTCGGAGCGAGATCAACAAGTACAGATTCAAGATTTACTAGCTTTTATCAGGGGTTTTTGTGGTAATTATAAATATTTTTGTTTTTCTTTGGAACAGAAAGAGAAAGCAACAAGAGATAGCAAAAGGAGAAAGAGATTGTATTAATTTTAATCGAGGGTTGGGGAGCAAGGACACTCTATGACTGTCATACAAAAAAAAAAACCACAGATAAAAGAAAAACGAGATGAGGTTTATAAAAACTGGTATTCTAAAACAGGCTGTACACTTTATCGAAGTTTGTTTGCAGACAATTACATTTTAATGCTTTATCTATATTCACTATAATTTAGACAAAATCACTGATAATTCTAAATATATAATTTTGTCTCTTTAAAGGCCTGACAAATGTGCATTTTGTTAAACCTTTGCAGTTAACAAATAATTATGTAAGGTTTTGCGAAACTAATTGGTCTTTTATTTAAAATAAGACTGTATCAAGCATGTAGGCTAAAACTACTCCACAAAGGAAGACACAGAAAACAAGTATTTCATCACATTGACATGAAGGACAAAGAGAAAAAAAACACGTCATCGCCGTGTGAACGAGATTTACGAAACTAAATTTCCGTAAGCAAGTAAACTTGTCAAGAATGAGACCACACTCCAAATCGCACGGTACTTGAACGCACTATTGCTACTAATGAGAAATCTCTACGGGGGAACTCTTTAAGGGTCGATAATCGCTGCCGGCGAGAATAACAAAGGGGAGCTAACAAAGGGCCGACTGCCCATTGGAGCGCATTTTTATCGAATTTCACGGACAACATTTCCGATTATTTCTCCTCGTTAGTTAGTCGTGTCTTGTGGTTTTTAGATTGGGATGCAAAGATAGCAAATTAAAATGGGTATAACTTTGTCTCAAAAATTACTAAAAAGTCTCTTCTACCAAGATTTTTTTAAATACGGATGACTGTGTCAGATCTTTGGTGAGTTTTTTGCTTGACGGTGCCTGTGATTGGAGGAAATGCAAAATCACTAATTTCACTAGGGTATTTTTTCCATGTTGTATATTACAGCATGTGATTATGTAGTGATGTTCTGTGGAAATATATTACATATTTAAACTTTACATAATTCAAAATAATGTTATGGATAAAAAAGAAAAAGAAACAAACCCTAAAATAGCGTCTTCTAAAAACAAAATAAAGTTCCTGATTTCCGACTCATTCGCCCAGGAAACGATGAGAGACATATTCTCTTGGTTTTTTAAACTAGAGTAATTATTTGAGTTTTTTGTTCGTTTGTTGCAAGTCCCGTTGTTTTCAACATAATGGTTAAATTAATTTCATGATGATAAGTCTGTCTTATTCGTGCTGCTCTTTTTAGTATGCTGTTTATGATAATGTTATTCGTAGGGATTTTTGTTGCTGCTGGTACCTGTTGTGTTAAAATACTATAATGATGGCTTGATGATAATCATTTTTTGTCGGTTATACTTGCAGCTTCTCCTATTTTCTCTGTAACACAACTAAGTAGCTTGGTGGCCAGCCATGACATTTTGACTGTCTTGACATGACAAACGCAGGGGGCTGTTTAGGGCAAAAACTCTCAGTGCTTTCACAAGACACGCGCCCGTAGCGGAAATTCGCTGGGTCGATAAAAATAGATTTAGGAGGTGTTGCTTTGGACGGCGCCTGCGGGAAATCCCATCAGTTTCTTCTCATAAACTATCCAGAGACAATGTACGGGAAATCCCCTTGTAGTTTCGTCCCTTAGAGGAAGGGAAGACAACCGTGGACTCCAATTAGTGTCAGGGTAATAAAAATGAACGGTGATTACCTCCCCCTTGTGCTCCCAGGCTTTATGACCCGGAAGCTATTCGTTAATGCATTTCTGCTTGGAGTGTAAAGGTCATGGAAGCCCAAAATTCCAGATCCGGTACACCAAGCCTTGACGATAACTCACCTCTAACCCCCAGTAAAGACAAGACATAACTGGAGAACCTATGGGGACTATGTTACTTCAGCTCTAAGCTATGCACTTTCTGAGTTCCACAGGAAACGGACAGATAGCTTTAATTCCATTATCTGACGAAGGCATTCGTAGCCACAAAGTCCTAAGGCAAAAATATGTTCTCAGAAGAAGAAGCTTGCTGTCGCGGTCATTATTTATACATAGTGTTGCTAAAATTAGTTACGGTTTTCTTTCACTTGTTCTTGTTTAGGCGTGTGGACGAATTCGTCTTTTCGGTTTACAATTATCGTTATCGCTAGGGATGATTATTTTCGCTTTTTCTAAATATAAAAAAACCCTTAAACTTGACTTTGTATTATTATCTCTCTCTCTTTCTCTCTCTCCCTCTCTCTCTCTCTCTCTCTCTCTCTCTCTCTCTCTTTTTCTCGTTCTCTCTCTCGCCCAACCAATTCACATTCACACATTTCTATACTTTTTTTCATTTTTGCATCAGCACAAGTTCTCCTCCATTTATCGTGCCTTGAAATTTAAGTTTTATGGACTTTACTTTTGGAATATTTATTTGAAGAACTAGGTCCACATAAGCACTTATTCTTTTAAACCTTATTGGTTTGGACAGCTACACTGTTAAGTTGCATACTTTGACGTTGCAAGTTTAAATCTTCAAGGCCAATCAGTTCAGTGCCTTGATAGGAAATATAAGGCAGGCATCGATAGAATCCAGCCATCAATCTTGAAACAATTGGCCCAGACCGAGATACTAAAACCCAGTTTATAGTCATCCACGATATTGTCGCATCTATCGTTCGCGACGTGGTATTGCCTGGTTGTATTGATTGTCTTATCGAATCACTGCATGAAGCCTGTAAGTCTGTAACTGTAATTGAAAGGACAAGAAATATGTTTTTGGTTTACGAAATTTCATAAGTTAAAAAAAAGTAAAACGTATGATCATAACTCTATGCTTGCTCTGACGTTGTTTTACACTCTTGCTCAAAGGCGAGCTCGTTCGTTTTCAACTATAATTTCAAAAATATTTGCATACCTTCTTTGTGCAAATGTCAAATATAAATAAACTTTCTTGGGGCTTTTTGTTCTGTATTCTAGATCTACTTTTTTTCCTCAACGGCCTTAATTTGTTCCATCTTGACTAAAAACTTTTGTCGTCTCTAAGTTAAAAATTGCTAACAGCGTAAATCTAAACAATGCTACGCTATCAAAACCTACCATTGACGAATACCACCAATCTGGTCTAGGTGTAGTACCAGACTTCAACACGGTCATTGCAGCGTGTTCGCGGCTATTTCTATTATTGAATTTATTAAACGAGGAAATAATCGGGAATGCTCGGGGGGGACAGTTGTTCCGACACTAATGGCTGACTATCAGCACCGAACGCAGCCAAAATCAGTTGGCGCTCCGGGTCGATGAGACAATGGTTTTGATAGGTGCAGATCCCTCGAGGGGCATGATAGGCGCGCTATGATTGGCTGTGACGAGGCATGGCGCCATGTTGTTCCAAATTGGTTCGTGGCAGAATGACTAGCCCAATGTTAACTAAGTTATCATGGTTGTTGGGTGGCATGTTGGTTAGCGTGTAGAAAGAGTGAGGGGGGAGATGGTGGTAGTGCTTGGATTTATTGGGATAGAAAACTAAAAACGAGGTTTTGGTGAACTTAAAAGATTATGGACAAGGATTATGAAAAAGAAAAAAAAGCATGAACTTTGAAAAGAAAAAAAAAGAAGAGACGTTGGATTGAAGGACATATAAATAGTAGTATACATAAAAGCCTGATATAGAGTCTAAAGATTAGAAAGTTGAAAGAAGGAAGAAATACCTAAGCATGTCGAGGCTGACAGAAAAAAAACAGAACCACAGAGGCTCGAACGTTGTGATTCAAAGCAATTTTATAATAAAGACCGCGCAACTATTGAGTGCTGCGTCAAGTTGCTAAAGAGGCCAATGAGTAGTTGTCAGACTTTATTGCGCTGATTGATTACTTCGAGGCGCTGTGTTTTTCCCTCTTCTCTTCCCTTTTTTTGTCTTTCTCTTTATTTCGTTTTATTTAATATTGGTCATCTGTTTCCTCCCCTCTTTTCTCTTTCTCTGTCTCGCCCTCGTAGCGTTTGTCCTATTTTAAAGTCAACTACACAATTCAAAGAAAAATAAAATTTCAACAGATATTTTTAACTGTCTCTGTCAGTCTGTCTATCTATCTTTAACTCTCTCTCTCTCTTTCTCTCTCTCTCTCTCTCTCTCTCTCTCTCTTTCTCTTTCTAAAGCACTTATAATTTCTCTTCTTAGTTATTTCACAGCTTTGACATAATTTCTTTTGACTTGATTAATTCTCGCATTGCTCGTATTCTTCATCAAAACCATAAAACACTATTTTTTTCATGTCCTCTATCACAAAAACCGCAAAGCAATACGTAAAATCCTCCCCTTATCTTTATTTCTT
This sequence comes from Elysia marginata, assembly GCA_019649035.1. NCBI lineage: Eukaryota > Metazoa > Mollusca > Gastropoda > Plakobranchidae > Elysia > Elysia marginata. The sequence continues at coordinate 74,947 of BMAT01003052.1, forward strand.
CATTCTGTTTCCAAACAGAACATCTCTGGCGTAACATTTCGAGGTTTGTTTATGCCTGCGATAGGCGAGTGAGGGTTTACCTTGGCAGGAGCAGAGATGGTCGTGATGCCATGGGAACAGATCAAGAGATAGATCTCTATAGAATACAGAGTTGTATGTTGGCCAACTCCCAGTCCCATCTCCTGGGTGTATGTATGTATACAGACTCACTGGGCGTTTGGTAGTGGAGTGAGTCATGCTCAGGTGACGAGGTGTTTATTGAGACAGACGGGAGTTTAGAGGTAGAAAAAAAAAGAAACAAATAGATATACAGATAGAACGTTGGGTTGTAAGGTGCATGATGGTCTAGGCCGCCATTCACTAAGGAGATTTAGGTAATAGTAGATAATCGGCGTGAGCAACCATCACCTAGCAATGGCGGTAAGGCGGTGACATCTACTCAAGATGGGCGTGCCAGCCTGTGATACGGTGGCCAAGGCCTAAACAACATTCTAAAGTAAAGAACTCCAACTCATGTAATATTCTGATGATAAGAGCAGATTGACTTCCTTTGGATTGAAGGTGGTAATCTGACTCGAGCTCATGAGCTGTTGGTCAACATGGTTAATAAGGAGAAACCTAGTAAACCTAGCAAATCAGCCGTGAGTGCATTTTGTAGTACCTATAATCGCAAAAACTCTAATTACTAAGAGGAAAAGCAAAGGGGAATATCATTTCAAGACTTTAGCCTAACTACGAAACGGTAAGCGTTGATGTAATTCAAATTACCTAGCCCCCCCCCCTTTCAAATCATAAGTGTCGATGTCATGGTGTAACGTTGGTCAAGACGACAGCTTGGTCCTACCTTAAATCTATTGATAATGATAGGCTATATAATTGTGAGTTAGACAAAAACAAAAATTATACTTGGCTAGATTTGCATACAGCTATATTGGCTTACATACAAACAGGAAGATAATATCTGAACAGAATGATACTTTCGAACTGTATAAGTGAGTAAGGCGATAAATACGCACATCAATTGTGGGTTCAAAAGCTGACCAGTTTTATAGATGAAGAAAGAATTGGTAAATTACCGGTAATAGAAGAGCAAAACAGTTTCAAAGATACTTAAGACTAGAAGACAACTATGGGACTACCAATGCTGCTATTGCTTCTCCTACTGCCTCTACTGCTGCTGCTACTGCTACTGCCTCTACTGCTGCTGCTACTGCTACTGCTACTACTACTGCTACTACTACTA
>BMAT01003052.1:101943-117843 GCA_019649035.1 Elysia marginata
AGAGAGAGAGAGAGAGAGGGAGAGGGAGAGAGAGCAACCTGGAACAAAAAAGTAACGATTGTGGGAATAAGAGAAAGAAAAATATTGTCAAAAGCAAATAAAGCAATTCAAGATATTGAGAGTAATAAGAAAACAATAGACTTAATATTTACTAAACTGATTCTGACAAAAAAATTTTACATTTGTAAAAAAAAACAATTAAACAAGACGAAATATTTCCTCTGTGGCTAAGAAGAAAAACTTAGTAGTAGGCCCCTACCGCATTTAAACGAATACCCTGATGCAATCCAATGAATCCTAAAGCGTAAATCATCAAGAAACACTATAGATATGCTCACTTGTCTAAGCGCAAAGGAATAGCGAAGGGGTAATTAGATGAGAAAGATGGAGAGCAGGCACGAAGCAATTAATCCGCCTGTCACCCAATATGATGGAAGTGGTGTCCCCTTTCCCGCCACTCTCTCCTACCACGAGGGGGCGTGCTTCGAGCAGCGGGCAAGGGGCAGGCAACTCTGAAACAGTGAGAACTGAGCAAGCAGCAGACGTAACAGAGCAGTGGTGACTTAGTGTTGGCGGAGAAACTGCCAGAATTCGCACTATGTACGCTGTATCTACTCACCCTAGTTATTGGCCAGTCTCCAAAAATATTACGTCTTCATTACGCTTCCCGTATTTTTTTTTCTATTTATGTGGGAGTAGATTTTAGAATATGACGCGTTTTTTTAAAACAAGCTACGACTATGTAATTATTTTAAGATGTATTTACTCAGTTTAAGAACATGAAACATATGGGTAACTTTACTTTTCACTTAAAGATTTTCAGAAATTCGGTGAAGATCAGTGCTTATTCATGGTAATAGATTTCATCTGCTCACAGTTTCAATGTCTATTATTTCCTTTTGTTTGCAGAAATCACATTGACCAATTTTAGTTAAAAACCAATACCATTAAACTTTAAAAATGGCTACATAATTAATGATAAAATATATGCTGCATTGGCACAAAAAGAGAAATATAATTACTGTTTACTCATACAAAGTGACCATGAGACAAGATTTGTCCTTTCGAAATTAGTTAAAAGAAATTGTGAAGCAAAGCCTGGTTTCAGAAAAAAACCACACTTTTTAGAAAACATTTTATAACATTGTCTTTTGCTATTCCTCCATGCAACTGTGTAATTGTTAAGATATGAACTTATTCCAACCATTTCAGCGCAAAAAACAAATTTAAAATATGCACACCTTGTTTTGTTAAAAGCTGAGAGGATTCTTTCAACGAAAGACAATAAAAAACAACATTGAGATAAACTAAAGAAGCGGATGATTAAAAGATAATCTAATTATTGCTGATGATAGCAGTCCATTATCTGGTTTAAACTTGGCAAACTGTACAAGATGCATGGCTGTGTTATTGTTGTCAATGTGATGGAGCTATGGCAATCAAGGTGAATTTCAAACACGCAATAATAATAAAATTACAATATTTTCTTGTATTCTGTTCCTACTTTGTAAGTTAAGCTTAAAAACGTTCTCCTTTCCCACTTTACCCGAAAATACCTATACCATTATTACGATTTGTCAAATAAAAGTCGAACATGTATTGTATTTTTTGCAATGTATTTTGTGTTAAAAGCAAATGAATTTCCTAATTTAACAAATCCCGTCATTACATATAAAAATATGTACATGTATTCTGTAATAATCATCGTAAAGTAGAAAATGATCGCTTAGTTTTGCTTGCTTTCTGTACATGTTTTAAATGGTGAAAAAGTAAACATTAAAAAAGCAATGCAAGTCTCCTAGCTTCTAGATAAAACACGTGCATAACGAATGACACGGGGAGTCGATTTTGAGACATACCATAAATACATAAAGCGAACTTCAGGAATCTTTTTTATTATAACCCGTTCTTTATACCCAGATCGTTCAGGCTCTAAATGAGGAGTCAATAAAAAACGACGTTTCTTGTCCCTGCCTGTAGCATCATCAACATTCTCACAAATGGGTCGGATTATTTTATTTCCATGCAACGAATACACAAAGAATTCAGCTGCAGCATAAAACCGTTAATAGGTGAAAGAAGACATTGAAGAATATAGTATGCTAAGAAATAGTAAAAAAAGCTGCAAGTGTCTTGAATTAGCTAGGTATTGGAGTTGCGGAGTTGTTGAAATGTCTAGATATAAGAAGCTAAAGGTGCAGATACTTGAACCTTTTCAGTAAAGGAGAGAGAGAGAAATGTAGAGAGAGATAGATAGATAGCGAAAGAGAGTGAAAGTCAGAAAGGGAGAGAACGAGAGAGAGGGAGATAGTGAGATAGAGAGAAAGAAAATGAAAGAAAGAAAGAGAGAGAGAGAGAGAGAATGAGAAAAAAGGGAGGGATGTGCCTAACCTTTCAAAACTCTCTATGAAATAGTCTGTTTTCCAAATGCTAATGGTTTTCTTGATTCAGAAAAAAAATAATGGCCTAAAGAAATTCAGTCGTATCGGAAAACAATGCGTTATCAAACACAGAAAATTCATAGATTTCAGAAATTAAAAAATACAATCTTTGAATGAATAGAAAATTAGAACGTATATGAAAAGTCAAACAGTGCACAATCATGACCTTTACTTAATGTACACAGAACTAAAAATAAAAAGAACAAAAGTGAAGGGACAAACGCTCGTACTTAATATAAACAATTTTTTTCTAGAACATTGAAATGGAAAACAGGTTCACAATATTAACACCAGGGGTAAAATAAACAAGTCCTGGGCTTTGCAGCAAGACTTTGTATGCCCTTCACCTGCAGTAAAACAAACCTGAACCATTGTGGTTTCAATTATTTCTGTAAGTGGTAGCAATCTTCTTCAATTATCAATCCTACACGTTCTACTGCCTTCGTCTTGTTCTGCGTTGCTTTCGTTTTATTTTTATTCCCTTCGTTTCCTCGGGTTTTACTCTCCTTCTCCTCTTATGTCACCTCTTATTTCTCCTTCTCCTCTTATGTCAACTCTTATTTCTTCTTTTCCTCTTATGTCACCTCTTATTTCTCCTTCTCCTCTTATGTCACCTCTTATTTCTTCTTCTCTTATGTCACCTCTTATTTCTTCTTCTCCTTCTGCTTCTTCTTCTTCTTTTTTTTCTTCTTCTTTTTCTTCTTCTTCTTCTTCTTTTCCTTTCTTTTAGTCTTTTTCTCCTTCTCTCCTTCTTCATCGTGCCTATTCGCCTTTTTACTACGTTTGTTTTTCTACCTTAACACATATCCAACCTATGATAATTACAATACTGTCAAATAGCCACACCGTCTCCTCGCACGCACTCTCACCTACACACACAACCACTTGCTCGGTTATAGATACGGTCACATAGTCGCCTCGCTTCCCCGCACGTGCGTAAGAGATATCCGGCCAGGCAAATCATCTGAACTGACAGGTATGCTTTCTCCCTCAGGTACTTGTCTCTAGACAAGGTCAGTCAGGTGGCTCCACGCCCGCATAAAAAACCTCTAGATAATCATTGTATAAACAATAAAAAATGACGAGAATATTTCGACTTATTTGCTTCATTATGCCCGGAAATTCTGGGCACGAGAGTAAAATCTGCGCGGCAAGCACTAAATCTCTGACACGTCTTAGACTCATTGGAAACACGAGAAGGAAGCGAGGTATAGAGTTTCCTATTGTCATGATTTTTATCTGTTCTCTTCAAGTCTCTGGTTTGTTATTGTTCCTTCTTCGTCTTCATTCTTAGGTGTCTAGATTTTGTCCTTTCTCGTTCGCTTTTTCATTCATTTCCCAGATTATCGACCTCACATATTCTTTCCCTCTCACTCCCTCCCTTATCTTACTCTTTCACTTACTTTACTAACTCTCTCTCTCTCTCTCTGTTTCTCTCTCTTTTTGTCTGTCCGCCTTTCTCTGTCTCTTTCCATCTGTGTATCTCTCTGTCAATCTATATCTACCAATGTTTGCTTGCACGCTGTATTCAGGAAGAAACAAAATTTTCAAGTCTAATATGATTTTTCAACGAAGGCCTATATTACCTATGAAATTCAAAACTATTTCCATTTGTCAAAACATGATCAAAATTTATAGGACCTTTACTACTGCACTAAAAGAAACATTGCCATAATTCAAAGAATATGCTCTGATTTAAACATTTACACATTTGAGATACGATACAAAGCAAGGTCTTTCACCCCATCCACCGCCCTTTGCACTTAAGCTAGAATTCTGGAGGCTACACGCTGCTTGCTCGCTTTGCACCTCCAAAAAATCTGAGAGAACCCACATTGTATCGTTCTAAAAATCGCATGAAGATTGCCTGTGGTTGCTATGTAAATATGAAATGACAGAGGACGCGATACTGATTAGACTTAGACGTCTGAGGTCAGAAGGAAAAGTATACAAGTCTAGGGTTAATGCTTTTTAGTTGTATTGTTTTAGGTTAGTAGTGTGGTTCAATGTTCAAGTAAAGAAAAATGTAGGAAATAGAGGATAATTTAATGGTCAGAGAAGCGACAGCATAACTGTTTTGGAGAGAGAGAGAAAGAGAGATAGAAGGAGAGAGACAGAGAGAGAGAGACAGAGAAGATGCTCAGACGAGAAACAGAAGTTTCTAGATACATCACCTATTTTCGTGTTATTCATGATGCAAAATGTCTTAAGCAGTAATGTTAATACCCTCTACGTGTATCCCCTATTTTACTACCTCTTTCTTCTCTGCCCTTCACTTTTTGTCCTTCCCTATCTCTCTTTCACTCTCACATAATCTAACTTTCCTTTTCGTACCTCCTTCCCATCAATTAGGGCTATCTCTTGTCTCCCCTTAGCGGTCAATTCTTTATCCAATACGTTCTAACATTTTAACCCTCTTATCTCAAAGTCTCGTTCCCCGCAATCTGTCCTCCAAATAGCACTGCCCCCCCTCTCCCCCTCCCCCCTCCCTTTATCCTCCCTACTCCCCATTCCACGCAGGTACCAAGCGACATGCCGTATCGTGTCACGTCAGACTTAATCGTGTGTGCACTTAATGCCTCCATCACCTCCTCCACCTCGTCCTCTCACCTCCTTCCGCCCCCCCCCTCTCCCTCTCTCTTCGCATCACAGGTACTGTAGGTGAGCTCACAATATTATTAGACACATTGTGTGGCGCTCACTTCTTTGTTCTCCCGAAAACCACCTTTATTTCACATGTGTAACACACGTGTGTAGAGACATGCAAATGAAACATTAACTTTGTTGGTTTATTCTTCTTCGAAGGCATTTTTTCCTCACCCAAAAGTAGTTTTTTTTATGCCATAGTTTAATATTAAATTTTTTTAGATAACATTTTTTTAGACTATGTTGCGTGGACATTCATATTTGAACCTCACAATTCTTAACCTTTCTTGCTCTTTATATTCTCCAATGTACCATTTAAATTGCACTATTCTGAGGTAGTTCCTCTTTCTCTACTTCCGCCATCCCCCTCCTCATTCTTTATTTATAAAACTATTATTACTTTTTAGCCGACTGTCTATCTGTTATATCCTGATGTTCTTAACTAACAATTCTCTTAGCCTGTTTGATTCTTTCGAAATGAAAATTCAATATACCCTGTTATTTAAAGCGAATCTCAACCACGCGATATCAAGGATGCATGGCACACTGCACAATAACTACTTCCTTAGGAACTCAAAAACGTGCTTTTTTCCCTCTCTCTTTCTCTCTCTCTCTCTCTCTCTCTCTCTCTCTCTCTCTCTCTGTATCTCTCTCTCTTGCTGCAGCGTTAAATGAAGTCATTTATTCACAGAAAAAAACAACAGTTTATACACAATGAGCAACATTTCCAGGTTGATTTCCGCTATCAAAACTTATCGGCAAACATCTGACTCACACAAAAGTTTACTACAAAAGTTCTGTGCGCACACGGCTGTAAACTGTTTTATTAGAACGCTGAACCCAGCACACAGGCCTCGTTATGATTTCACAATCAGGCTTTGTGGCAATTGCCCTGATAAAGTTTTTGCCTTGTCTAAAGTCTTATCGGTCATTTTTTTATTTCCTATTTAAACTACCCGTCATTTTTGTTTATTTTGATTTTGTCTTTCCCATTGCACTCTTAATGTCTCTCTTTCTTTCTATTGTTTCAAATGCTAGCTCGCTCGCTCTCTCTCTTTCTCTCTCCCTCTCTCTCTCTCTTTCTCTCTCTCTCTCTCTCTCTCTCTCTCTCTCTCTCTTTCTTCATTTTCTCTCTCTATCTATCTCTCTCTATCTCCTCTCTCTCCACCCTCTTATGATTCTTTCAGCATTTTCCTTCTTACTCCTTCCCACCTCCTTGATGTTTTCGTCACATCTGCCACAATTGTTGTCCGAATCAAAATTTAAAAAATGCTATTGTCTCATGATACATTTGAATCCCCAAAGTTGGCATAATTATGACTACATTATAAAAATCTCAACCTGTACCCCTACTCATCTCTCCCATACCCCTAAGAAATAACCCCCGATATTTTCTGCTGACCTGTTTGCCCAATTATATCTGTCAGAGTTAACTCTATCTTTTATAAAACTTGAATAACTTCAACGAAAAAGAAGTAAAAAAAAACAACAAAAACACTAAAACTTCAAAAAATAATCCATGTAATACATTGCTTAGAAATGTGTGATTAATATCTCCAAGCAGCTGCTATTAGGTCATTGCCTTAGCTAAGGTTCATTTTATCAGTGTGTTTATTTCCGATTCCACCTTATCTATTACAATTCTCTTCCAGCGTCCTCTAACTCTTACGTTGCAACTAAATTACTTCCTTTTTCCTCATAGAAATCAAATACGAACGAGCCCCCCCCCCCTCTCCCCCCTTGCTTAATCTCCGTTTTCTACTCACACACACAAACTCACAAGTAAACAGACATGTTTTAATAATATGCAATTCAATACGGTTGTTCAAACAAATGTTGTGGGTATCTTATCAGTACGTGATTGCCATTTTTCACGTCTTTCTCTCTCTCTCTCTCTCTTTCTCTCTCTCTCTCTCTCTCTTTTTTTTTTCTCTCTCTCCTCTCTCTCCCTCTCTCTCTCGATCTATCTCTTTCCTCTCTCTTTCATCTCTTTTTCTCTCTGTGCCTCTAGCTCTGTCTCTTCTTTCTCTCCAACTATCTTTGTGCTTTTCGTTATGTCTTGTGAGTTTTCACCTGCCTTAAATTATTATAATCTGAGAACACCTTACCCATGTTATCAGAGCTAACAATGAGGAACAAACAACCGCACAATCTGTCTTTAAACAGAGTTTTCTTTCAACTACATACAATCAATTAAAAACCGTTACAGCTAAATATCTTCCCAATTCTTTTAGTTCTCAGAGATCCGTCTTATTGTTTCTCCTAAATGGTCATTTGTTATACCCCCAAAGGCAGGTAGATATTTCTTCGTATATTTCGGAAGCTGATTGGGTTTCTTTTTATCTGCCCTCTCTATACGAATGTTTAAAATCATTTATACTATTAATACATTAAGACATTTAAATTCAGTCTGAAAAATTGCATTTTGGTAAGAATATTTGTACAAACTTTTATCAAGATATATATGTTCCATGTTTTTTTTTTATTTGCTATTGAAATATCGTTCAAAAGTCTTAGTTTTAACCCACTTTGTCTCCATCATTGACATTGAACTTCATCAATTTTGTAATCGATTTTAATTTTTTTTTTCACTTATAAATTACAGAAGAAATAACACTGCAGAGAAGATATTTTTGTTCTGAATTACTAAAACAACTGTATTAAAATAATAATATCTTTACGGAACATTCTAGAAACGACCTGCACAGTGAGGTAGATATTTACCCCTTGAACTCTCACATCACTATAGTTTTTTTCTTCCCTGTTTAACGTACCTAGTTGGACGCCAATTTTCATCTCTGCCACCTTTCTATTTCTCCATCCCGTGGATTACCAGAAAAACCTTGGTATATAATTAGATCAATCTCCTCTCTATCCAGGCTTTTTGGCAGGAGAGTTCTGTAAACAATACATACGCCTCTCATCTCATCAACCCCATCAACAACCGTAATTTACCTTCGAAAAAGAGCTTTTTACTTCACATTGAGATTAAAAAAAAAAGCCTGAAACAGGTGTTTCGTAACTTGATACGGTTTTCGGTGGGCTATGGGAAAGAAATACATGAAAACCGACTTAATTCGAAGTTAATGGCCAAATCTCAGTGGCGCTTTAGGAAATCCACCTCCAGTACTGTGAAAATTTTGTCAGTGTTAGCGAATAAAAGCTGAGAAATTAGTTTAGTGTTTTTAAAAAAGTCTTAAGGATTTTTTGTGAAAAAAAATATTAAAATTTAAGTAAATACAATCAAAATTTTAGAAGCGAAATAAGCTTACTATGCATTTTTGTATTTTCAAGTTGACATTTTATTCTAGATTGATTACAGCGTACATGGTAGTATTCAATGCATTTTTTTTCTGATAATTCCAGCAAGACTTCAGAACTTTTTTTTAAAAAATAGCAACACCTTTGCAAATATCTTCAGTGTTCATAATATCGGCACGTTTAAACATAGTGAAATTCAAATTTTTTCACTTAGATAAAACCGCAAGTAGGAAGGGTGAAGTTGACAGTAACCAATGATCTATTCAAAATTGTACAGAACGTCTACCCTCAGTGCAGATGTAAGTGGTTTTGACTTTCCAATCGAGAAAGGCGAGCTTCGAGTCTCTGTGTGTGTCTAGACAAACACAGTTTGGATAAGTTTCTAGTTTACTCTGCCGTTGCTTGAAGAAGGTTTTACAAGTGGCTCATAATTGTAGAGGTGAAGAGATTTAATTCACCCAACTTCTATGCTTGGCAATTACGTTTTCTCTTGTCTTCTTTCAAAATTAAGTACAGCCGTATAATTATATAGGCCTGGTTGTTAGTTCTTTTTGACTCTATCTTGTTTTGTTCCTTTGCACAATTGTTGGTTTTTTTTGTCGATTTGTGAAAGAAGATTAAGGTCTGATAGTTTTTGTAGATCGTTCGTGCCGTACTTGTGCTGCATCTTTTGTTAAGTTTTTTATTTCAAATCGTCCCCCGACCCAAAAACGTAAAGCCATAGTTACGAACCTGAGTTTAAATCCATCATTGCACATATGACGGTATTACAGCGATATTCACACTAGCATTGGTATAGAGAGCGTGTTTTATAAAAATAATGCCGCCAGTTCAAGCTTAAAGCATTTCTATTTAGCCGACTTGGCCATGGATGGCTATTGAATAGCAAGAAAAAATATAGACTTTTAGAAAAAAGAGATATACCAACAGCCTTTCCAGTAACAGATACCTTGTTCCCCGGCGGTAAACTCAGAAATACAGAACTGACCATATGTTGTCCGTCCAATTAACTAGTCGGAAAGATCCAAGTTGTCTCACAGTATCACATGAGCCTATATTGCAGCTGTTTTCAGAGAAAAATAACGCAAATGTTTTTATAATTATATTTCCAGCTTTCAAAAACACTGAAAATGTAAGCCTTTTTTTCCTGTTATCTGACCGCAAACTATCTCAGAATGAGTTTTTTTTGCCGAGCACCAATGGATTGGTAAGGTGTGAATATATTGGTACAAAATAGTAAGTTCCAACAAAAATTGGCGATACGTCCGCATTTACCTAAAACATAAGGTGACTGACGCGCAGGTATTCAATCCCCAGGCCAACGTCATTTATAATACAAAAAAAAAGTTCCAACATCCCATGCCCATCAGTTGATCAAAGACTCACTAACCAGATCTCCAGTAGACATCTTCAAGCTGACAAGACACACACACGACAAACAATGTCTGGCTTGACCAGGCTATGACCAGGCCAGAGTCAACAAACGAGCATCCTCCACCCCATGCACAGACCAGGGGGAAGAACTATCTCCCTTCCTCTCTTCATCCAGTCAAATCTGACCATCTCATGCTCACAGCATCTCAACCCTAATCCATACATTAGAAAAGTCTCCTCATCTCTTCATCTTCCAGAGGCATACCAGATCAAACCTGAGAACTTCAAGTCTTCTAAGCTTAAAATAACCGGGAAATCCCGGTCAGCCTGGCGCAAGACAAACGTGTTTTGTAACAAAACATTCCATTGGCCACTCGGGCACGCTCAGACCCTCAAACTCTCCTCCAATTAGCGAGGCAAGAGTTCCAGATTCTCCCATGAGGCTTCGGTTAGGCCTCAGTTCCGACGGCTTGCTCATTAAGACATTGATTCAGTCGGCGTTTTGGAGTGAGGATAAAGACGTGGAAACATTGACCAGGCTTTAGACATGAATAGAACAGTTGGCCTCTTTCGCACTTATATCTTGAATCTGGTGTAATGTCTTCAAAATGTCAGAAATCATTCGCATGACAGATTTTTTACTCCGTCGTATACGATTTATATGTTTGACTGTTAGGATATACGAGGGAGCCTCTTTGTCAATGATTATTATATTTCACATCGCTTAACCAAGTCAAAATGTTGATGAATAAGGTATATGAAGAGCGTTATAATCTCCAGATCATTTCACTTGATGTTCATAAGCTGTTTGCTGCTGTTTCAAATGACGGTTAAAAAGCCAAACTGAATGAACAATTGTAACTCTTTATTGTTTTGTTACTTTACCTGTGAACTTTCAAAGTTCTAAACTAGATACATATTGATGCTTGAGGACAGGCATAAAAATACAAACAAAAAACCTACCCTGAAACTTTTTAAAGCATGACTTAAAATGTTTTTTTTTTAAGAAAGAATCTGTTAACGATAATAGGGAATCATGCACGGCTAAAGAATGCCTTGTGCCCCTTGAATATTTTCGGAGTTCTCAATAACCGCTTGAGGCATGAAAACCTGAAAAGCCGGGGATGATGCAGCCATAACGGTCACAAATCCGATATTTGCTGTATCTTTAGCTGTATCTCCAAGGCATTATCCTTTTGACGGCTTTTTACTGTGTTTGAACAGTATTATGGCCCCAGATACAGTGTCCAGCGATTTAGAAATAAAAAAGTTAAGGATTTCTATAAATGCTTTATGCCTGTATTGCCGAGCGAATGAGTAAGGCCTAATAACCTAAAACTAACTTTAAAACTAATGAGATCTTTTTTGCATTTACTACTTCTTCAAAAAAGGCCAATAGCCCCAGGTTCATTGTAATAAAGTCTCTACCAAGGTAAGAAAAAGAATCACAAATGTGGTTGTAAAAGTTAATAGAAAAAGGAGTATTTTTGTAGGTCTAAGCTGCAAAAAGTACGGTTTCGGAGTCCATTTGTCACAACCAGAATAATATGTACTCAAAATGAAATCTACCTGCAGAAATCTTTCCAAACCAAACCCTCCCCATCATTTTTACTTTGTACGCACATCGGGTCAGCACGCACAGTCGCTACTGATTCCGCTATCGATGCACCAACGATGCGCATTCCATCAACTGCGCATCCAGCTAATCCAATATCCGGTTTGCTCCGGGAAAGACCAACAGCCTAAGCAGAGATGCAGTTTGAGTAATTTCCCCTGAGAAATCCCTTCTAAAATAAAAGGGGACGGTTTATACAATTGAATAAAAATGAGGGAAAATCAAGCCATAATGCTACTGCCACTTTACAGGAAGCATTTGATTGTATTTTTGTGGATTTGTTTGCTTAATTAGAATATTATTTGACGGATGGCTGGTTACAAAGGCTGCCAGATGAAAGGCAATATCGCTCAGCACGTCAACATGAATTGGATAGCCTGGCATACTCTCACGATAATATTAGTGGGGTGGTTAGAACAATGCAGATGCTTAGGTCTGAGTATACAACTGTGGAATTAACTTGTATCTAGTTTATAGGCTACATTGCCAAACGGCTTTTAATTTTAACGGTCCGTGTACCATCCTCTCTGACTGTGAGGTTTGTATATATGTCTATCGCCTTTTGTCTCTGCCTCTCTGTGTCCCTGTCTCTCTGTGTCTCTGTCTCTCTGTGCCTCTGTCTCTCTGTGTCTCTGTCTGTGTTTGTCTTTGTCTTTGTCTTTCTCTGTCTGTCTGTTTGTCTGTCTCTTTCTCTCTCTATCTCTCTCTCTTCCATCTAATTTTGTTCACATGGTACTATCTATCACATCTTATATCTCCTTTTCTCTCTCTCTCGTTCATTCTCTCTCCTTCTCTGTCCTACTTTTCTGATTTTTTTTCTAAAACATTGAGAGTTACAGGAAGAACGATAACGGTGACGCGTTATAAAGAGAAGTGAGTTTAATATAATTATAAATACAATGCTCTCTTTCCCCATAGCACAAGTGAAGTTTACAAAGTCACAATGAATGGAGAAAAAGATATTAACTATTTCAGTAACATTCTCTTCGCTCATCGAATTTTTTTCCAAGATTTACTTTTTCCAGTGATAGATTAGTTGCGACAAAAAAGAGTACTTAGTTCTTATCAGACCACTAAACATTATAGTCCTTTTTAGTCCTGTGCATTAAACTTAAGCATGAGTGCCCGCAGCTTATAAGGGATCTCTACAGCTCAGGTACACAACCCTTAATCCAATCTACACAGACCCAAACAGAGACATAACTGGAACTACCAACATGTCATATCTGGAATATAGTTGTCCAGACTTCTGACCACTTATCTGGTATCCACACAACACGCAGGGCAGAGGTTAGTTAGATCGAATAGTAAACAACAATAATTAGTACTGGCCATAACGTTTTGGTCTTCGACCTATCCCACCACTCTCCTCAACCCAACTTCATCTTCCATCTGAGCTTTGCACCTTCCTGCGCAAGACAGAGTCATCTTCCGTGGTCTTTTGCTTTTCTTATCCAGGTACTTCCTCGTTTTCTGACAATGTCGTGGCAACAGCTGCATTTTAGTCTTTTTGGAATCTTTGTTTTTCAAAGACTCAACGCAACACAAATAATACTCAACGTCTACCCTTGTTATCTTTGATTCTTATTTTTATCAGAAGCAGACGAGTGTTTTTACTCTACCTACGATACATCGGTGTTAATCGTGTTCTATGACTGAAAAATACGGATCTCTTACGTTCCCAGTTCTAAGTGATTTCGAGCAAAGGCAAAAAACTGAATGTATCCTATATTGACTTTCCAATCTATGACGATGATAGAAAGTGAGCCCTCCATCTTCACCACGATGTAACTAAAGGCCCAAGCTCTCCCAGACTATGAGTATCACCATCTACCTAAACCAGTCCAGTTGATTAGACTTGCTGCCAAACTCTGCCCCCCAAAATAAATCATAATTATCAACACCGCTCGCCCGACACGTAATCAAACGCGGTGTCTTACCTCGGGCCGACTTCCCGTGTCAGTCGGCACTTGCGCGTTTATTTATCGTCGCCGCGGACTCGGGGCATGTTCGCCGCACCCGGCGCGATAAGCAGTTTGGCGTCAGACAGTCGTAACGTCGCACCATCTAGCACCACCAAATAGGCTCTAGAGATGTACGTTTCGAACGTTCTCCTGCCGACTAGGCTCTAAAGATGTACGTCTCTTACGTTCTCCTTTCAACATAAAAACAAACATGGCTAGTCCTTGAACTGGTGTGCGCGTTTGGTCAGTGTTAAGAATGCTAGATCATGATTAACTAAAAGAGTTCAAGAGTTAGTGAGAGTATCGAAAAGAAATGTTGAATTTTGTTTCTACTCGGTGTATCTGAACGATGATAAAAATGTTAGAAAGCCAAGGAGAATTCAGCAGAATGTTAAACTGCTTAGGTGTTTCTTTCTGTCAGTTTAAGTAATACCTATTTCATAAGTGACTATTTTCCATTGTTTTCTCTTAAATTGGATATAGGACAAGTTTTTAAATTTGATTTTCCGCATTGACGATGTAAATATTTGCGGTTATACTGAGAGGCGTCTAAAAAATTGATACTATCCCCAGAAAAAACAGAGTGAAGTCTGTACTATTTCAGTTTTTTATTTATCTCCTACGTTTTACAGAGTGCGGCCGGGCAGATAGACCAAACCCAATCATAACCTATGCTAATTTACTATGACAGCTCTGCGCACCTACGCATTGCGCATGACCAGTCCAACTGGCGTCTGCTGCGTGCACCAATTACGTCACACAATTTGCGCCCGTTACTCGGCCAAGCTTGCAGTGCGCGCCAAACTCGTCTCACCTGCTGCAACAAACAGGCAGACGATAATGAACGCAGTCCAAGCCTAATGAACGCCACCTTGTTTTCTGAGGCTGCACCGTCCTGGGTGTCTAAAAATATCTGAAGTAAAGTGAGCACGAGAAAAAAAAAGCCTGCAACTGGTCTGTTTCAAAAAGATGAGAGACAGAAAGAGCGAGATAGAGAAAGAGAGGGAGAGTGACAGAGATTGTGGTGGTTTAAGGAGAGAAATCATTGAATGGTTAAAGTCTGACCAGTTAGGCAAGAGAATAATTATTACTGGTTTAGATTATTCCTTAGTTTATGCTCCGTTACTACCTCATTTTACTACCTTTATACCGGAAAAGAGAAAACTAAATTACTTGTGACACTTTGGATTCTTTGTTAATTTTTGTACAGACAGTAACCAATTATTTTGTAAGTGCACACTAGGTTATGTGATAATCTGTATAAAAAAATGCAAAGAATTTATCTAGAACAATGAGCTCTTTGTAGTCCTGTGTACAGCTCCAACGGCTATATTCTAAGTCCGCTCTTGTCCTCTCTGGACATGTAGAGCAAGTTAAGATGCTGGAGACGAAAAACGGGAAGGAGAGCAAGCACATGAACTAATATCAATTTTGATTTTCTCTTTTTTCCAAGGTTTATGAGGGAATTTGGTTTTAGAGTTTGAAGAGTGCAAGGGGGGGAGGGGGAGGGGGAGGGTATCAGGTATCTACAAGACCTCCCCAAAACACATG
This sequence comes from Elysia marginata, assembly GCA_019649035.1. Classification (NCBI taxonomy): domain Eukaryota; kingdom Metazoa; phylum Mollusca; class Gastropoda; family Plakobranchidae; genus Elysia; species Elysia marginata. The sequence goes on from BMAT01003052.1 coordinate 116,796, forward strand.
ACACGCAGGGAAATCTGATGCCAGGTACAGGCCATTTTTCCAACTGTTTTCTCCATTCAGGAGATAACATGATCAAATTGATCGCTTTACCAGCTTTCAACATTCACCTTCCTGATGACTGGTTGAATTGGTTTGAAGTTAGCCGTTTTAGTTCATGAGTCAATGTTTATCTGAGGGTCTCTTGTACACTCTAACCTTGAGAAATAAAAGCCACTAAAAAAAAGCTTTTTCAAACGTATGTTTTGAGTAGTTTTTTTTTTTTTTACAGTGGTTTTTATTCTCGTCAATTGTTGCTCGAGATAAAAAAAAAACACGAAAACTTTAAACTTTTTTTGTGTCATCTATTTCATCTGGGTTAACAAAGTTCGATTGAAAAAAATTGGGCTTGAGTAGAAAATTAAAAAGATAAAACGAAATAAAATGTTACTTTATTGCTGCAAGGCCCTCAATTAATTTTCGGATTCCTAAAATAAGGTAAAATTTATTAGTCGCACTAGATCTGGATCATAACCGGTTAGATAATTGACTCGAACATGTCAAACGGGATATCGCGGTTCAGATCACAACCGTAATTGTTGACGCAGATTCTAAAACCAAGTTTAAGGACTTAGGAGAAACGTGAGTGTGTAAACCAAAACACCCCATTAGTAGTTGACACAGGTCATGAACACAATGTTCAAGATCTTATGAGACTATCATAAAAAGATAAACATAAACTAGTGAAACAAAAACTTATTTAAGTGCTTGTTACCTCATGGTACTCACCGAAAAGATTTTAAACACAGAGAGATACAAGAGAGGGAGATTGAACGGGAGAGACAGACAGACAGAGAGAGACAGAGAGACCGAGAGATTTGATGAGAAAGAGATACAGACATACAGGTACCAAAAAGACAAGCCAACTAATAGTACTAAAGAAGTGAGTAATTCTTCAGACTGTCCTAATTTTATCAACACTCACTGACTCTTTCAAACCGGCTCTGTGGCCTAACGGTAAGATACTTGCTCAGAGATCGGGAGGTGCGTGGTTCGATCCACGGCCGAGTCA
>BMAT01003052.1:162864-172988 GCA_019649035.1 Elysia marginata
AGTAGTAGTAGTAGTAGTAGGAGTTGTTCTTGTTTAAGTAGTAGTAATAGTAGCAGTAATAGTAGCAGTAGTAGTAGTAGTAGTAATTAATGTTGTTGTTGTAGTAGTAATAGTAGCAGTAGTAGTAGTTATAATAGTCGTCTTGGTATTAGTACATGTATTGCTAAAACTATCTAATTATTAGCATTTAAACACTATTTTACAGCCGTCGTCTTCGTTTATTGGTAGCTCTCTCCCTCTCTCTCTCTCTCTCTCTCTCTCTCTCTCTCTCTGGCTAGTCCGGTCTACATTCTCTTGTCCATCTTTTTATCGTTTGATTACCGCAACAACAACACTCACTCATAACATAAAGATTTTGAATTATCCTAAACGTTTACTTTCAAGACGCAAAACAAAGACAATGATAATCGATCAAAATGTTTGGGCCCTGATTTCGATTTATCTTAAATGGCATCTTAAAACAAAGAAGGAAAACTTGTTTTATCAGCTGTTATATGACATGGCTATCGAAAAAAATTAGATAATGTCTTTTTTCCCTAACAATGAGCTGTTTTACCTGTTAACGCTCATGTTAACTTCATTGGGGATTGAACAACAACAACAACAACGACAACAAGAAAAAAGAATAATACCGCCCAATAAAGCAGAACATACAGGAAAAAGATTATATAAATAAAACCTCAAAGTTACAATAGTTTTCTACTTGATTTTGTTCACTTAAATTCAATATCTAAAAAAAAGGTAAAAAAGATATGAAACAGCTTACTCTGCAAATTCCACTCGGCACTGAATTCAGTTAATCAATCTCGGTGAAATACTCCCTGCACGCCCGAGTATTCTCAAGAAACAATGATTAATTACGTCCAATGTTTGGTTAAACCTTGAAACGACCAAACTCTCATTGTCTCAAATCCGAAAATTCCTGCGGTGCCGATGGCAGAGAGCCTAATATAGCGAGAGCGAAGCACGCCAGAAATTCTCTCCGTTTTCTCCGTGCGTGATACAATGCACTTTGGTCGGTCACGCCTCTGAAATCTGACCACACTACAGCCAACAGACACAAGTCTCCGAGAGTTTTTTTTCTCTTTCTGAGGGGGCGGAACTCCCAGAAGACATAGAATTAGTAATTAGTAATTAGTGATGGTTGTTCTTGACATTGAAGTGTACTCTTTCAAAACTTGGAATGATTCGTTTATCATATATCAGGGCTAAAAACTGAGTACAGAAATTGAAAGACATTGGCACTCAGTACGAAAGGCGCGTTTTACAAAAAGAGTTTGAAGACAAGTATGATGATGGTTATGATAATGATGACGATAATTATGATTATGATGATGTTGACGATGGGAACGATAACAACGATAACGATGATGATAACGATGACAACGATGATAATGATGATGATGATGATGATGTTGACGATGTTGTTGATTATGATGATGATGATGATGATGATGATGATGATGATGATGATGTTGACGATCTTGTTGATGATGAAAATGATGATGGCTATCACGGTTCATGATTCTATCGTCAGTGTCATGAACCCTGACACGACTGATAATACCCACAATGGCTCCATTAACACGAGACAGTGAGATCAAAGATAAGAACGCCGGCAGGGAAAAAAAAGTTTTCAAAAACTTTGGTTATTGAGAGCCAAGCTAGGAACGAGAATAAATCAATGGAAGATTGGTGAACCAAGGTCAGCTAACGGATCGATTTGTGTAGATTGATCAGTTGATTAACTTTTCATTGATTATTGCTCGTCAACCTGTGCATTTTGCGGTAAATGGAAACCTAGCTGAGTAGAAAATTTCCTGTCAGACTAAACACGGCAAAACTAAATGACGCTCTACAAGTTGTAAGATGATACATAGAGGTCAAATGAGCTGTAGAGATTTGGGTTTCGATACAATGTCTCTTAGTGTTTGTGTTACCCTGAAGACGAAGCCACGAACTTGAAGCTTGGGTGTTGTTTCATTGAGACATCCCAATACAAAGTAACCAGGTAAAATTGCCAATTTCCAAAGAATTAGCTTCATTTTATTGTGTGTGCTTGTTCTGAATCCAGCAATGTTTCTGTAGAGTTTGGACGCAGATTACTCTGTAGCGTAGTTCTTAAGTTACAATGTATCGTGGTTATTAACTTTTTCAGTTAGATCAATAGAGAAATAACTTTAAAGTTTTCAAACAAGTTGATAAAAATAACCTCAGCGAAGTCTTTGAATAAGAATTACACATTGGAGATAAAGAACTCGCTTCATTGTGTGAGACGGAATGTGTTTAGTGTGTGCAACGCGTAGTGCGAGGTTGTAACAGTTAAAAAGAAGGCTGGAATCGGGGAAGATAAACCGTTTTGCTTTCATTCCATTCCAATCCCTCGCCGCATAGTTGTAATTACTGGAATAATTAGACCTGGTGTATGAAGCTAAAGGGCACCTGGCACTAATGCGGACAAAATCGGCGTGACTCAACACAATCAGAGAGCACCGGGCTGTATGATCGGCATGCGTCTGAAAACAATGTCGAAGCCAACAGGTCACGATATCTCATAAAACACTCTGAGGACTGTATCCAACCCATACACCTTCTTACAGGCGCCCTAAACCTAGAGAACCTTAGGCGACGTTAACAGAGACGAAAAAAAACTCACCAAAACGGTGTAGACAGAGATTTACAAGGGAGCTTTGTTATCTCAGATTCCACGCTGTTGTGCGGCAAGTGTTACTAGAATAGAAAACGCTTCAGGATTTTTATTGCGGTGTGGCACGACGTCTAGTGATACGGCAGTGATACGTCGTCGGCCCGTGGCCGCTCCCTGGGCGATAACAATACGTCTAGATCTAGACAAATAACAACAGAAAGGCCAATCACTGGCAGAAATAAAATTAATACTGAAATAAATACTAAAGATGACAATACCTAGAGCTTTACTCGAGTCGACAGACACGAGACTCGAGACACAGTCAAACATTACGAGTGGCTGTAGAATCTGTTTCGTGCCGAATGGCTTTTTGAAGGAGTGTGGTTTGTGTCTTGTGATGACGTGTACTGAGGGCTACAAAACTTGTCCCGGCTTTATTCTTCATTCAATTTAGATCTAGATGGAAAAGACAAAGATTAGTAAGGTAGAAATCAGTGATCGGTGGGTTGAGAATCAAATGAAGCCTGGTTTTCAATAATTCAGTTCATGCGCTTTTGTTGGAATCAGAGTCACTTGTGTTGTATCATTCTTAGCAACGAGACAAGCATAAATGTCTTGCGATCACAGGGAAACAGTCGGATGTCGCAGTTTTACACCCCAAGGCGTTGCTATTTCAGACAAAGCATTTTTTCTACGAAACAAATACACCGAGTTTTCGATAAAATGTTGGTAAAAGGCCTCTTTCTATATTTTCTCACAGTGTCGTGTGTTTCTTTACAAAGACAAACAGGATGAATGAGATGCTTGATTTTGTTTTGGTTATCCCTAAAGGTTTGGAAAATGCAGGTACTGAGATTTGGAGAAACGCTCATCAAACAGTTTTTTTTTCGCATTGTTAAGTAAAATTAATCTTTCCTCAAAAAATAATTCCTATTTTACCCGCGAAGGAATAGGGCATGACAACGCCTCTGCGTTTACTAAGGAGAGTACATGGAAATACATGGCTAAAGATGATATTCTTCTCATTAAAAACATAAAACAAGGCTGATTATATGTACGGCTAGAAACAACAGAACGGAATGGAAATAGTTTTTGTTTCTTTGTTTCTTTTTTTTTTAGGTCGGGGAAAAAGAAAAAGAATATCGAAAGAGACGAAATGAGAGGTTAACAGAGAAATGCGGAGACCAACCAAAAACTAAAGAAATAGAGAAAGTGATCATATTCAGCGAAAGACAAAAATATTCACAAAGCCAGAATCAGAAAAGCCTAATACAAAACATCACAAGAAAAAAAAGGCAAAAAGTAGACAGGATGTGATTTAACATGAAAAAAAAGCCAACTCTCATTCTCGACCAATCACAGTTCACGCCGTGATCAGAATCCAAACCAGTCTGTATGTATCGTATTTCCCACCAAATCGTGCCTGGGAAAACACTAAAAAAACCACCGCGTACGATTCCACGAGACACTCTGAGGTGACAGTAAATAACACTCGAGTTGTTGTATGAGTTCCCAGAAGACAAGCCCTGGTCTACCGACCCCCGTTATGTCAGGAATTGCAGTCTATAATATGATAACAGGCGTGGACTAACTTAGACGATAACCAACAATGAAGAAGATTTAGTATGCGTGGAATGGCCTTATGCTAACCCCAGGTATGTCGCTGAATATTTGATGCCCTAGAGCCATGCAGGCACATGCGTTCTCACAATCTCTCTCTCTTCCTATACACAAATTTTCCATTGTTTTACAGGGATTATCTTAACGGTATGTAAGAATGAAAATTAAGATTTTGACGTTCATATCACAAAAACAAACGTTTAGTTGAGACGCGTGTGTTGTAAAACTCCTACAAACGTTTTAAATGATTGTATCTTTTATTCAAAGACGCATATTAATAGAGTTTGAAGCATTTCGTTGATGACTTGATGGGGTCTGCTGATATGAGAGTTATTGCTTTATAGCGAGCTTCTGAATAGAAAATGGTTTAGAAGTTTTGAAGTAGGAGAAAAAGAGGATGACGATAATGGTGATGATGTGATGACGATGATGTAAAATGTATTGCTGATGATTATGATGATGACGATGATAAAAATGATGATGAGGATGATGATGACGATGATAAAAACGATCATGATGATGATGACCATGAGTAAATGGGAATGAGAATGATGATGAAGAAGAGGATGTAAATGATGATGATGATGATGATGATGATGATGATAATGATGATGATGATGATGATAATGATAATGATGATGGTGATGATGATGAAAAGAAAGACGATTAAAATGAGAAAGTCAGAGAGATATCGGGGCGGATTAGAAAATAAAAGAAAACAAAAAAAGAAAGAAAGGTGTAGTAAAATTACCTAATAATACATTATATGAAAAAAAATCTAATATCTTAAAGTATTAATGCTAAAATTATGTAAAACAAAAGAGAAAAATCAAAAGCTGCCACATTGGAAAACACAATGAATAATATACAGTACCGTCATTGTTTTGTTTAAAGGTTAGATTACAGATAACAACACAGTTAATTATTTAGCTTAGCGTGCAAAACGAATGTAAATTTTATGTAATGCATGTGTATTTTAATAGTTCTCTCTCTCTCTCTCTCTCTCTCTCTCTCTCTCTCTCTCTCATATATTATCCATCTTTCTTTCTCTCTCTATCTCTCTCCTCTCTCTTTCTTTATCTCTCTCTCTGTGTACCTCACTCTCTCTCTCTCTCTCTCTGTCACTGTCTCTCTCTATTTAACTCCCTTCTTTAACTCTTGTTTTTACTCTCTCTTTCTCTCCCTCTCATTACCTTCTTCAATGTCTCTGTTATCTCTCTCTTTACATGCAAATCTTCATACCTGACACTATTATATATCCGCTTTTTCTTCCAATTTGTGGAGGATTTGTAAGCCATATTTCGACTGTTTTCCCACCATCCTCTATACATCGCTAATTGTGTGTACTCACTTATCCACAACCTATCCCCACAATAAAACATCCTGTTAAAAATCTTTATTTCCCCGACACACCTTCATTACCTTGGTGCTTTCTAATGCACCCAAACAAACTCCCAAAATGATGACAGCATTATCTAGACAGACTTTGTATAAATGTGATAACGTTGGCTGTATGAGGCAACATTAGCCTTGGTGAGTGCAATCTAAAAAAAATTCATTATAAAATACAAAAGTCCAAATTTCTCAACCAGACTAAACAACGCGCCTCGTCTTTAACGAGCTTGGTTTGGAGAAAGTGTTTGTATTTTGTCAATGTATAAACTGACGTGCGAGTATACCATGTATCATAGTCTTAGCTTAGAAACAATTATAAGAAGGCGATAGGTTAGGAGTTCCATAGCTTCAGATATTTATACACGTAGAATATGGAAGATAAATCTTAATATTATATGGGTCTTGAAACTTTAGTAGACCAGGCGTTATATTTTTTAGATTCTTATAACAAAAGCTCTAACAAAAGACCACAACCATTCTATCATCACAAATATGCTTTTCTTTAAAATTTTTCTTTCGTCGATACTTATCAACCATTTTTTGTTCTTTCCGTGATTATAACTTCTCAAAACGAAAAAAAATAAAATCCGCACGGAAATACATACTACTTGTATTTATTAAATACGAGTGTTTATAAAGATAGTAGGCTATCAAGTGGATATAATGGACTACCTCTGTTATGTACTTAAGGAAACAAAATATAGTTATAGTTTTACACCGCCATAGACTGTCTCAAGATGTAACATTATTTCCCCGAGCAGGTCAATACACACAAAAACAAAATCAGCTCACATTTCAGAGCATTTCAGCTGTTAGGCGCTCAATTACTAACATTCCATAAATTACTAGAACTGCCTTTAGCCATTACCCATTTCACAGGTTGGTGGATTGAGGAAAGTGTGGCTAAGTTGCTTTTCTAGGTCAATTTCTAGGAATTAAACCCGCAACATCCCAATCACGAGTCCGAAGCGGTTAGACATAGAGTACCGTTATAGTGAATACTATAGACAATCACAGGCCTTTTTCAACACGCTCCACAGTGTACGCTGATAAGGCGCTGCTCCCAGACTAGCGGAAATCCCCTGACGAAATCTATTCTCTTCCATGGAAATCGCCGCAAGCCTGCTTTGGTGAGCTCTTTAAATACCTATACAAGTCTAAATTCGCTGCAGTTTTGTTTGTTTTGTTGTTCATCCTTTTTTTTTAAATTACTACGAATAAACCTAACTTGAAGTGTTGCGTTGATACTGTCTATTTACACCCTGCGTTTTGGTAGATTCATGGTTTGTTGTGCAGCTTATTAATGTAAGATGGAGTCTTGGTTTCTGCATCGAAATATTTATTTGAGTTGTTCTGCATTGTAAATCAGTGACGTGGTCGTGTGGTTAAATATACTCGAAACCTGATCAATCTTGTCCCTCGATGTAGAAAAATGTTTTAAACCATCAATTATTCAAAGAGAAACCAAGACCACGCAATAGACTCTTTTATGACCAGGTAATGACTTGAGAGGATAAAGTCAATCAGAAGTTAACATTTCTGAATTTAAGCCAATTTTTATAACTCTCAAGTCTTATCTATAGCCCATTAAGTGAAAACAATATCAGAGTCATTGGGTGTTTTACAAAAACACACCGCTACACCCCCCTCTCTACTGGAGAAACTAACATAACAAAGCACACACGGTCTTTACTGGCAATAAGAGGGGACGTTATTTAGCTTCGCCACTAGTAACCACTGGGATAGGCAAACGATAAAACTCTGACGTCAGGGGAAAAATCAACACATAAACAGCTTTTACTATCTATCAGCTGGTTACAGCTTTCCAAGACCCTTTGTGTCCTAAGTAAACAAAAATACCCGAAATATAATAATGATTGCCGCCACGAACAAAAGCCTCCCACAATTCACTGATAAAAAAGACCCGAAAACCAGACGTTGAAAAAAAAAAAAAACTAAAGCCAACTACATGCAGATCGAAATAAAGCTCTTAATAACAGGTTTACGGTCAAGTTTTTTTTTTTTATGTGAGATTTCTGAAGTAAGCAAGACCGACAACTCCAGTCATCAAGTAAACACAAAACTATTCTGAATGCCCGTTCTTGAGTCTGCCTACGTCATACGCCTAACCACAAAAATTACTGGCCGTGAATTTCCAGTTCCCTTTAACACTACAGTCTATTTCCTTCACTTGTGTTTTTCTTTGAAAGCAAAGAGGATTGACTCTCTTAACAATATGGCTTCGAATAAATGATAATGAAAGTTAGAATTAAAAGATATATCGCTTGGTAATGATTTTTAATGACCTCTTTAAAAAAAAGTCGCAATATTAGCTTACCCTGTCATGCGCTGCTTTTAACAGTAAGAAGAGAAAAAAAATGAGGTCAAATATTCTACATGGTTATGTAAAAAGATGATAAAATTAAAATAAAGCCATTGTTGACAAAGAACTCTTGGTGCACAGTTAAATTAAAACATCCTTAAATTCTGATAGACTAGGCGCTGGGTGAAATGAATTAAACTTTAGAATTACCAGCTTTGTCCCAAAGCCAAATTGTCGTAAATCTTTGCGCAGTGCAACCAAATTTATGGACTGAAATATATGAACAAAAACGAAGATTTACAAAGAAAAGTAAGCAATAAGCATAAGAAGGAATAAATTAATGTTGCGGCATTGTAATCTTTCCGCTCCGCGTCACTCAGGCTGACTGCAGTTACGGGCCTTGTTTTCTTGATGAAATGAATTCTATATGGTCTATAAAATCCGTGTTTAGGATTAATAGATTAGGCGTATCAAGACAGGTCATAAAAAAGCTCCAATCCTGAAGTGATGGGGTAAGTGAAATTATTTTGTTTCTCTTTGACTGTTTGGAGAGACGGAGTGAGACAGAGAAACGTTTGGATAAAAAGTAAGTTAGGGAGCACTCATACGACCGAATTGGGGAGTGAGTGAGTCAGAAAGAGAGAGAGAGAGAGAGAGAGAGAGAGAGAGAGAGAGAAGGAGAGATTCAATACTAGAAATTAAACAAGTACAAATAATAAGATAGATAAAAGGAGAGAAGATAAGAGAATGAAAGAGATAAAAAGGAAAAAACAAAATAAGAGATCAATAGACCAAAGAAGAAAGGGAGAACATGAAGCAACGGGAAAAAAATGTAATAAAGGGGAAAAATTGAATACTGGGCTGAGTGAAAGGGTAAGATTAGAATGTAACAAACATTTTAGGAATCTGAGGAAAAAAGCAGACGGACAGACAAACAGACAGATAGACACACAATGACTCGGACAAAAACAAAGAGTAGACCAGAAAAGAGCTAATTCAGAGGATTTTTTCCTTATCCGTCACGGATTCAAAAAATCCCGTCCTACCCAGATTTCGCCAAACACAGAAAAGGCAACAGCTGTGAGCCAGTTATGACTTTCTTGGCCTTTATTTGAGCTTTGAAAATATGTGCAAAAACACTCACAGCGAGCGAGGATTACAGGAAATTTGTCTAGCTTATTAGTTAGTACTAAGCCCTAAAAAAGACGCTATTACATCTGTATTCTGCAGGGGTTTATATATCTTTTTATCTGTTATCTTTCAGACTCATTTAGAGGGCCATTATATAAAGAAATTGGCTGGATGTGTTTTAGTAAGCTAGTGAAATGGAGAATAGACAGAATAATAAAGGGAAAAGAAAGGAGAGAAAGAAAGATGGGTGAAAATAAGGACTCGTCTGTTTCGAGAGAAAAAGCAAAAGGAAGTATCGGTTTTGAGTAAAGTAACAAATGTCAAGGAAAATGTATAGATAGATTGTTAGGTATATAAAGGCTATATAGATTGATGGATAGGTGATAGATAGATAGGTAAGTAAAGAGATAGGTGAGTAGATAGATAAACAGATGGATAGATGACTGATAGATGGATAGATACATAGATATATAGATAGGTAGATAGACAGACAGATGGTGGATAGATAGATTCAATGAAACGGACAGAAAAACGTTGTATCATTATAAAAAGAGAAACAAAAGCCCAGGTGGTAATGTAGATATAGAGATAAGTTTAAGACAAAATTAGAACGGAATTCAACTAGCCCCTGAGCCAAAGTACAAGGTCTTTTGTCTGGTATTGACCATCAGTTCTCTCTATCACTACCTGGGTCCGATGACCCCGCCTGACCTTTGGCCATGTGTTGATGATGACCATGCCAGACGGGAGCAAGGCATAGGCAATTTCACGTTCATCTCAAGTCTATTATGTTATCAGCCCTGGTCATCTTTCTAGCGCTCTGATGGATTAGATAGAATTTAGTACTTAGCAGAGAGGAAGAGAGAGAGAGAGAGAGAGATACAGAGAGGGTTACAGAAAGAGGAGGTAGAAGAGGAGAAAAATTATAACGCACAGAGACCCAGAGCGTACAAAAGAGACAAAGAGAATTTGAATTTGAATTTGAATTTTATTTTATTTTACAACGGT
>BMAT01003052.1:253592-265082 GCA_019649035.1 Elysia marginata
ATGAATGGTAGGCCTATTCTTTTGTTTGGTACTCTGCAGTAATACTGATTCAAGTGGGACCGATATATACGGAGAACTAAAAACAGATCCTCAACATTGATAAAGACTGCTTTGTAAAACTTTTATTTAAAAATCAATATTATAATAAGGTCTTGTTCTATTCTTTGAAATTTTTTTTGCGAGGAGGAAAGGTGGGGACAGTCGGGCCATTAAGATAGTTAGAATGAGTGTAAGTTTTGTTCAAGTTCCACGTCCGGAAATCTGTTTAGCTCTATGAGGCTATTACTTCTTACAAGCAGAGGGTTTTATTTTAGAATGAGTTGATGATTAAAAATGAACACGTTAAGCTTTCAGCTCAAGAAAAGGTCTACCTTGTACTCGTGACTGTGTCTACATCTAAAAACCGTCCAATCAGGGCTAATATTTTACTCGTTGTTGGGTCCGAAGAGTGAGCTGGAAATTGGTTTGGTTGTTTGAATTTTAACGTTCAAGTCAACTTCAAAGTTATATCAGAGACGGCGCTTGGGACAATCGAAAGCGTGCTGCCACACATTGATGTAAGGAATGCTTGCGTACACCACACCCAGTCACATTATTTTGACAACGGGCCGACAAGACTTAACACTGAACCCATAATACTAGACAATAGGCGGATCAGCTGCTAATACATATTTTTAAAGTCGTTGGTTTGACTCGGCCGGGGATCGAGCCCGCACACTTCCGGATCTCTGAGCGAGTGTCTTACCGCTAGGCCACAGAGCCGGTGTGCGCTGGAGAAATAATTTTCTGAGAGAGCTCGAGAGGGACAGGACAGGACACAGTGGAGGCGAATTGTTGGCGGCCTATGCTTTCTGCAGAGCTGATAGGACAAGGGAGAGAGAGAAAGAGAGAGATACAGAGATACACACAGAGAGAGAAAGACAGATAGAGTGAGAGAGAGAAAGAGAGATAGAGTGAGAGAGAGAAAAAGAGAGATTGAGAGAGAGAAAGAATGAGAGAGAGAAAGAGAGAGAGAGAAAGGGTGAGAGAGAAAGAGAGAGTGAGAGAGATACAGAGGGAGAGAGAAAGACAGAGAGAGAGAGTGAGAGAGAAAGAGAAAGAAAGAAAAAGTGAGAGAAAGAGTGAGACAAAGAGAGATTGTTTGTATATATACATTGAAATACTCTATTCGCATTGCCACTACACAGGTTCCCCGACAGACCATTACCAACAGAAGTACCGTCGGAACTTACAAAAGGATGAGCAGTTAAAGCACATCACTGTGACATATAAATACAGAGTTAAACACATAGTACGTAGCCCCGGACTTATGCAACGCCTGGCGGTGACCAGGAAATACGTTTAACGAGCCTTTTCTCACATAGTTGACTCTGACCAATCAAGGCCAGGATTTGAACCCCAGACTTTTCAGTCCGGTAGCCTGGCCTAGTGTCTTGTTTCGACGCCACAAAACCTATATTACAGGACGGCACAACTATGCTCGGAAAATCTCTAGCCTAACTATCATATTAAACGCTTGTATTGAATCAAAGCTCCTAAGCCATTCACTGGAGCGGTTTAATTTGAGTACAGGTAAAACCCCGGTGTTTCGGCACTCAAGGAGGAATTCAACCGTGAAACTGTTTGTGTTTCCGAGTGAACTTAAGAGCTGCACTGGTGAAGACCTAGACTGCCCTGTACACTTCAATGCATTGGATTTTGGTACAGGTCATTGAGTCTTATGCACATGGAAGGCAATGTTACAACTACAGGTACTTACAAAGTTGACAACATACTGGTTTTACGAGAAGTAACGTGTGACGTTATTCACCAAGGTCACATGAAAAAGAGAATACTGGTTAAACCTGACCCATCAGCATTTCACCCTAAAGAAAAAAGACAGAGAACGATTTTGCGCTTTTATTCTTTAATGCGAAATATGAACTAAAGCCCAGAAATAGAGAAAGAATCCAAGTCAATGGAATTTTAAAGGCTTGTCGGTTTCAAAATTACACACTGCGTCAATACTTTAAGCCGATCGTCACTTGTATCTACTGCTAAATACACGAGTCACGTATAACATTACATCTGTGATCTGTCACTTGTTATTGGTTGCGCAGTAGCTGCTTCCTCTATTTTATACTGCAGCAGCGACCTCATAATTAATATAATAGATCTACATGTACTATCTAGCTCGGCATTACTGCAACGAATAGCTTTTGATTATAATAATAATAATTATTATTATTATTATTATTATTATATTAATAATAATGATAATAATATCAATGATAATAATAATAATGATAATAATATGACAATATGAAATAAATAATAGTAATATTAGTAATAATATTAATAATGATGATGATGATGATGATGATGATGATGTTGATGTTGTTTTATTTCTATAGCACTCTACCCCAAACAGGCTTAGACTGACAGCGTCATACGACCTAAAACACAAAATGATGTACATAAAATTGTGTTTAAAATGGCATATCAAAAAGGAAAAATTCATTCCAATGAATATAAAATCAAACAATGATCAATAGATTGCAAAACGCTAAAATTTGAAAGAAAAAAAGCATAGTAAATCATACGTGTGTGTATGGCTGTCTTCGTGAATCAGATAAGAAGAGTACAGCTGAACAAACTAAACGAAAATATTTCCGCTGTAAAAGGTTGTTTTTATGGTTCGGTGAATTTTTTTTCCGTGTAAGAAATCTTCGTTATCTTTGAAACTCTCTTAGAAGAATTTCTGGACATATTTCCTTTTCTTCAAACTTCGCCACGCGTGCGAAAAATCATGTCACTATGATATTATTATTGTGTTGTCTGGAGAAGTTCGTTTCTGTTTCCCCTAACTGTGTTTGAGTGATAGCAAGGTTTCGTCTACACAGTTCTTTTTCTTAATTATATATTATCTATGCCTTCCTGCAGTTCATGGTGCACTGTCTGCTGTGATATGCCGCATTCGCACTTAGCAGTTTGGCTCATTCCTGTTTTGTGTGCCTGTAGCCGGCAGTTACTGTAGCTGGTTCTTAGTCTAATGATCGTGCAATAGATCTAGAAATGATCTAGTCTTTACAAGGCAATGTAGATTTTCTAGTTCGAATAAAAAAAAACCAGGTAGACTAGACCGTGGTATTCGAATAGATGTAACTCAGGTTCCACTTAGGCCTAGATCTACACAGTTTTTAACTCGACGAAATAGTTGTGCTGCCTGAGTTTTAAATTTAAGGAAGAAAAAATGAGTCTAATTGTCGTTTTGGCACCGTGTAGCTAGTGTTTAGTGTCATAATCCACTTGGTTCAAAATGTTATTAGGAGGGTAACAACTTGAAAGGTAGGAAGAAAATTCTGTCTCACTGATAATTATATGCTTATGTTGACCTGGATAATAGTCTCGTTCAAAATCTTTGTAATTTTTAGGATCATTTTTGCTGATGTTTCACAGTTCGTTCCTTAAATCTTCTTTATTTTTTTAATTTAACAGCGACTTTAAAATTAAAGCGTTAAAATTTTATTGTTTTCCTTTCCAGTAATCTTATCGCCCTTGTCATGATAAATATTATCACCATTCTTCATCATTGCGATACGGAAAAAAAACAACAAAGCAAAACAACATTTTGAGCGCATGTTTCTTTAAATCTTGCGATACTAAGAAACCATGTTTTAGTCCACAAAACAGACTGGGTACTGTTATATTTAATGCGCATGTATAGTTTTTTCCACGATAAAAAACAAACCCCATAGAATAGACAAGGCCTTGGCGCCCAACCTTAGGCCTACCCTTTCCCGTCTTATAAGAAAACGAAAATATGAAACATTCGGCGTTTCTTTTAAAGGCCTATTGATAGACATTATGAAATAAAAGTATTAAGCAAACTAAAAGTACGGTAATTCGGTACTCTTTTCGTTATGTATTTCACCGTTATCTTTCTCGACAAAATGCAGTGGGGAGTCCACTATTTAACTTCTAGTTCTATCTGTGACTATTCCACCTAGATCTAAAAACTAAAGTAGAGTTCACAACACTTGGAGTATATCTATAAAGTAGATAAGGATCCATAAAGGATGCAAGTAAATCTGTACGATCTAGATAATAGTTTATAAAAAGCAGATTAACAACCTATTGCTTCTTGACACAAGAAAAAAACAATACTACCTAAGTTATAACATAAAAACGTTTCGGCTTTATTTGATTGCCTTTTTCATAAACAATACATATTACAATGGAGATATAAAACATTTCCGGACTAAAATTAAAGACAAGAGTACATTGTATATGAAGACTATTATCAACAAGATTAAAGGAACCGTTCAACAATAAATTTTTGTACAGATTTGTTACAAAATTATAACCCCACCTACTACCGCACCCTTTGTTACTTGATATTCAATCTACTGTTTGGTTGGCGAATTTAACCATTTTTGCTTTACAACTTTTGTAACCCCCCACCCCCACACACTTTTTTCTTTCTGTGTTTTATGTCACTGCTTTCTCCTTGTTCCCACCATCCTAACCTTCTTTAACTACATTGAACATAATGTTTTCTAATTTTATGTATCACTAGACTTGTGAATATAGTACGAGCTAAAGGTTTTTATCTAGGATGGCGTCCTTATTTTGGACATCTACAAATTGATGATATAGGATTGGGAGTCTCTTTTTTCCCTCTTTTTTATTTTAGCATGATATAGGAGTTCTCCCCTTTTTATTATTAGCGATAGAGCTAGACAAGTAGTTTTTTAGCCCTTCGCAATATCATTTAAGAAGATTGGGTGATAACGGATAATCCCATTATGTCTTCATATACAATGTACTCTTGTCTTTAGTTTTAGTCCGGAAATGTTTTTTATCTCCATTGTAATATGTATTGTTTATGAAAAAGGCAATCAAATAAAGCCGAAACGTTTTTATGTTATAACTTAGGTAGTATTGTTTTTTTCTTGTGTCAAGAAGTAATAGGTTGTTAATCTGCTTTTTATAAACTATTCCACCTAGACTCACTGTTTCTTTCGATACCAAGGTGGCTTTCTCCATTTGACGTTTATTTTCATTATTGATTATTATTATTACACGTATATATTGTTATACTCGTATTATTGTTTAACCTTCCCGATCTTGTCAACAATCTCTTTTTAGTTAAACCCCCTTAGGTCTTTGTCTGTCCATGAGACTGAGAGTATAAAGGTACAATCTCTGCCTGTCTGTCTGTCTGTCTCTCTCTCTCTCTGTATTTCCTCTCGGAATAATTGCCTGTTTGTCGAGTTTATCGTCTTGTTTTAGTGGCGAGGGCCTATGATTGTTGTTGGCCCGTTTTCTAGACCTCTCACTGCTCTAGATGTACTATATTTTAACAGGTCTTGTACCGGTATCAGTTTTAGTTTCTCTTGCTCCTAACTCAATGGGGATACCTGTATTATGCTCTTATCTAGGTCTAGGTCAAAGGTCAGTACGCAGCTTCAGTGCCCGGCAGCCCAGTGTGTAGGACGCTCTAAGCCTACCTTTCCAACATAATGTGTGAGACGTGAGTTTGTACTTTGTAGCCATCGTGAAGAGAGTTTGTTAAAATAAACCTTTTGCCTTGGGTCTACACAGTTACGGTACTATATATCAAAATAGAAGGGGATGGCCTAGACGCACGAGCTTCGGTGAGGTTCAATTTTTTATTTGTGTAGTCGCATCATTGGTATGCATCTAACAGAAACATGCGAAATAATTCCTTCTGTGCCGGTACGTTAGTCTGTTTTCTGTGAACTTATCATCAGTGCCATCAAGTACTCACTGGTTTCAATCAGCAGGGACTAGATAATATATCTACATCTTGGCTAACACAATGTACATGAGCGAAGATATAGATTCAAATGTTTATAGGTTTTAGCAGTTCAACTCTAATTATTCTGTGAGCCCCAATGAAGTGAATTTTACGTATATCATCTTTATCGTACTAGATTTTATCATCGTACCGATACTTCAAATTGAGATCAAAGTATTCAAACCATAGGCCTGGGTCAGATTCAAATTGCTTTCGTAAGAAAATTTTCGTTCGACTCATAGACAAGTCTCTCGGAGGAGGAGGAAAATAACACACAGTGCTGCTTCGTGATGGTGACTGTCAGTGTGTTGTGTTGCTATCGATTGACTACATGTGTAGATCTTGGTTGCGGCTGACAGTGTCAGACTATGCCGCTCAGTCCGACCATCAATCCATCGTGCATTCACCGGTTGATAGTGTGTTAATACTGTTATTCATGGATGTGTTTTGAGCAAGTAGATTCAAAGATGCGGAGGAAACAGTGAAACCTTGGTATATATATAGATTTGTGAAAATACGCCTTTATTACCGCTATTTTTTTTTTATTCCATCTTTCAAACAATACTGAAAACTATGAAAAACAGCAGAAGAGCAGCTGCGGTTATCTAGGTCCAGGTTAGATATTAATTTTTATCAAGGAATCTTGTCAAAGTTGCAAATCCTAGATCTAAGTCTAGTCATGGTTTCTAGATTTATATTAAAAATTAAATCAAATCTGAATAGAGAGCCCGAATAGTTTTCATTCTGATCGAGTTCTTCACACTTCACAGACGCCAGACAAGAGAACCAGTACAAAGCGCGTCTTCAGTTTACTTCACAATAAAAAGTCATTACAAAGTCTCTCGTAGAATCTAAATCTCGTCAGAGTCAGACAGTGTATCTGAGTTGCAGTTAAAACCGGTATTGTACATAGCCCTGGACCTGCTTGCCCTAGACATACTTACACTGTTACAGTTATTGTGTGTAGAATACTGTGTCCCGAGCGTTTAATGTTTAGTAATAAATTATAACTGTTCTGTTTATTGTACATTTTTTGTTCATCGTCGGAGTTTTCATTCTGTGTTGGAGTAATGAAGTGGAGTTTTTGTTTTAACGTTTCTCCTTATGCTGTGAGATGATAGGAAACTTTCTGTCTACTATTTAAACATAAAAATTCTCTTTACTTTTCGACCTTTTGATTCATTTCTAATTTCTTATTACAGTTCTGTTTTAGAATTTTAAAGCTTACACCATTAGCTTCTATAAAAGCAAAACAATCACTGTGCACCTTTGGGCCTGCTATTTTATTATATTCTTTATTCACGAAATCCTTTCCATTCAAGACCTCAACATGCACACCCTGGACTTCTTTCCGCCAGTACTTAAGACCACCATGACACTTGCCGTAAGCTAAACCAGGATCGTATTAAAACTCTTTAAAAACCTCCTGTTAGTGACTTAATACTAACAGTCACACTTAGAAGGAGTCCTTACAGTCCACTTAACGAGTGAGTGTATCAAAGTAAGTGTCGAAATTTTGCTTATTTCAGAACACTGAAATCCATGAGATTATACATCCCACAGAGGATTTCATCAGATAGTACTAAAATGACTTGGTGTTACTCGCCTGTACTCAGACCTGTGGATAACTGCACGATGTGTTTTCCTATAGATCACCTATCCCATCAGCTTTCTAGGACATTCATCATGAAGGAGTAACCAGCAAGATTGGAACCCCCTATCAAGATGCATCTCTCAGCAAAGACCAGTGCTAAGAACTAGCAAGGTGGACAGTCAAAAGCTTCTAAAAAACAGAGCCTTTCTCCACGACTATGTTCTTTGGAAAATCCAGCTTGAACTCTGGGACGCGTCGCCTGTTGGCCTTGAGCCAGACCGTGACCTTCAAAAGACGTTTACGGTTCTGGGCGGGGGCGTGGCTGTCCTTGCTTGTCTTCTACCTGGTGACAAACACGGTGAGTTGTTGATTGGAATGACATTGTCCTCTTATTGCATCTTAGTTTCCCCCGAACTACTCGCCACGCCTAACAACGGTCTTACACTATATTCTCTCATCCTGTGCCATCTACAATACTCTTTCCATTGATATCTTATTCGCAGTTGCTTTCTTACCTATTCTTAGTCAGTTTCACTCCTGTACGTCATTCCTGGCCTCTATGTGGTTCTGCACTTGATCAACCGTCAATTTTGTGGTTTAAAAGATGAGTCCTTGTGAGTTTCCCTTGACAGAAGTGATGCATTGAGTCATAAAAGCTATTGATTTTAAGTCTCCTGTCGTACTCGTAGGCCTTGTCAAGACATTAAGAAGAGCCATTCATTTTGTGTCACCTTCACTGCTTCAATAAATAACATAAACTTGATTTTTGTTCCAATAAGTGTGGGTTGTAATACATTTAGCGTTAATACTTTTCTTCTCTTTCGATTCTTAAGCATTGTAAAACCTCACCTCAAAGGTTGGTAAAGGGTTACATAATTATGTGTGCCTTGTTCAGGGGTTGAAGGTCAAGGACAAGCGCTCACGGCGCAGATGTCAAGGTCCAACATAAACCTATTGTGCCATAGACAAAATGCACCATTTCTCATAATAATGGTTTACATTGCAGATACTGCTTTTTGTTTGTCCCGTGCAGTATGAAAGCGAGCATATTATCTTTGCTGTTTTAACTAGGTGACAACACACGGCTTCCTGATGCTTTTACTATTTATCTTTATCATATTCTGCAGCTCGGTATCATCCGCTGGCACGTCCAACGTCTCCCGCCAAACTACTACCCCGAGAGCTCTGTATTCCTGCAGGTTCGAAACAGCGACACCTATCTCTACTCCGCCGTAACAAACATGGCGCCGCCGGGAGCCTCACACAGTGTCACTTCCGTCAAGGGAAAGGACTCTGGTGCCATTCCCAATATTCCAGCAGATGGCAAGAATGTTCGGGCCAAACAGAGTTACCAGTACATCACTCAAGAGCTGGGTCAAGACTTGGAAATCGTCATCACCGGCCTGGACAGGTCAAGATCCTGGGCCAGTTCATTCGTCTGCTGCGTGAAAATGGGCGGAGACGCCGGGGGTGGCAGTGACGGGGAGGATGGGCCCATCTTCGCCACGACGGCAGCCACGTATTTTGAGTACGTTAAACCGATAACCTGGGAGAAGTGGATTAAGGAGTACTGGCTTTACAGCTTCGAGCCGTCTTTATACGTGGCCACTCAGTACAGTTGTAGAATACCGAGGAAATATCTCTCATCTTCTAAGATGCCAGCGTTTGCCACTCTAGCGCCGATGCCATCGACTTTGGCAAGGACGCTCTCACCGCTTTTATTCCTGTCCTTGCCCGGGTGGTTAGTTGGCTACGAGGGTTACTGTCCAAGGGACACAACCGAGTACGTCTCAGTGGAGTACCCCGAGAGAGCGCCTAGCGGTCTTGGCCTTTGCTCCAAGGTCAACCACAACGGCCCCGAGTCAGAAGTCGTCCTGGAGTGGCTGGAGCTGCAGCGCCACCTAGGTGTGGATCGTGTTGTGGTGTATGATATGGGGGATAACTCTCCAGAGCTCAACAGAGTGTTCTCGCATTATGAGGTACATAGTATTACATGTAGTAGATCGTGTCTCACTACCAGTCTACATTAGTCGAATGTCAAACATGATAGTTTGAAAAAATAACGCATTTTAAAAACACATTAGATTTATACACATACCCCTTGTTGTTTGTCTGTGATGATATTTTTTAATATCTTCTTACAAAATTTTGTTAGTTTCATGCTATTCTCCTAGTTTTTGAAAGCTCAGAGAAAAGCATCATTTATTAATTTACCAACACTTTGCAATGTTGATATTCAGACCACATAATTTTTGGGTTGGTGGTGGGACATTTATACATTACTGTTGTCATAATTTGTTGTTTTTTTTTTAAAGATGTAAAGAAGCTCATTTCAACGTGTTTCAAATGTTCCATTGGCAGGCTTCTCTTTCTTCATGGAGGGTCATCTGCTCTATAGCCTCAGTTTTTTTAGAATACAATTATTCGTAGGTCTGTGAAAGCCCGACTAATGGATGGGCCAGACCATCCAAATGTAAAAAAGTTCTTCTAAAAAGGGTTAAATGACCTATATGTATCGTACAACTACAAGGTGTTTTGAAAAAAGTCAGAACAAGACAGTGCTAATCGGGCAAAATTTAATATGTAAAGGGCCGGGTCTTGACACGCATAATTTTAAACTAGTTAATTTGTTAAAGAGATGAGAGAGTTTTTGTTTACATTCAATGGCTACAGCTTGTCAATATACGTCGCGCTGGTTCTAGTCTTTTATTGTAAAGAAAAAAAAGAGCATTTTTACATAGCGCTTATCCACTAATGTGCTCTAAGCGCTTTACATGGGAATCTGGCTGTTCAATAGAATCTGCGCTATATACAGTAAAAAAAAGGAGTCTGGTTCAAAAGTCAGCGTTGATAATAATACAATACATTCATTTTTCTGCCCATAGTGATTTATGAAGGATTCCCATCGGGTGATGTTTGCAAGAATGATCTAGCACTGCGTGCATTGTCCTAGAGTAGAACTTTGAATTTACTAGATTGGGCGAAGGTGCTTTATATTTTGAAAAACGCTATTGGGCCTTTTTTGGCCTCTATTAAGATTTTTTGACTGTTTGAACATCGACATGTAATTCAGATTGAAAACATGCTTATACCTGAACTTGTCTCAACTTTATAATCGACAGTGTAAAAAGTTCCGAACCGATCTTGCTGAAACTCAAGAAGAGAGTATACATAAGGCCTGCTATGGTTACCGTGAATATACAGGAAGCTCCTTGAGATTAAAAAAAAAGTAAATTTACACATACATGTATTTCCTGGTTGCGTCCACCAGATTAGCTGCCGATTCCGCATTGCATGTATACGGGAACGCCCGTGTTTCCATTTATGATATATAAAAGGGATAGCAAACAAAGGTAGAAATCGTCTTAAACAACTGTTAATTACATTATAAATCTTCAAACCTTTCATGTGGAACAGCTTATCAGGTTTATTACATAGATTTGGCAGGGAAACATATAGGTTATTATTTGTACTTTACAAACCACCACCGCTATGTACAAAAATTTTGTTGCCCTCCCCTATGGCCATTGCCCACCAATGGAAGTACAAACTTTTCTTTTTGTTCTTTAGTCATAAAATCTAGCATGTAAACAATCGGTCCAAACAAGAACATTGCAAAATTTAAAAAATAATTTGTTCCTTGCACATGCCTGCTTTATTTGTATCACATTATATCCTTTGTATTCCTTTTTCAGATTTTGATGCACGATACTTTTTATGTTTTTTTTAGTCCAATGATGGTGACGCTCAACTCTCTCAAAAAAAGATTAATCATGAATTATTCATACTACAAAACATCCCCTTATAATAATAATAATAATATTGAAAGGCGGTTCGGCATATAGACTAACAGTTCCAAGTTATCGAGTAGTAATTAATTAATGAATACCTATGTAAAATATCAAAGTAACATTCTCAGATGGCCATAGCAATTCAATTAAATTCATTACATGTAGTTTTTACTATGCCAGAGGTCAAATTATCAATTTATAACGACATTCGATCATCAAGTTCAATGATCAAGTGGAATCGCCAATAATATAGACAAAAGAACCTCTAACATTGCCCAAGGTATGAGACTAACACACAAAAT
>BMAT01003056.1:12699-25177 GCA_019649035.1 Elysia marginata
TGTGTCATGAGAAGGGCACTTCCGGTCGGTATTCGGAGTTGGACGAGGTTGCAGGTTGTTTGGAGACGCCTAGCAGGTTTTGGTGCCGTGAGAAATATCGCAGTGGAAGGAGATAGAGAGATGAATAAGTAGAAAGATGGCGCCTGGGTGCTGGCAGTTTTACCCATAATAATTTGGTTTAAATGAACATATTATAATTAACACATTGATAGACACATCATCATCTCATAATTAAAAAATGCTCGGTTCTTTTTTAATGTAATGAATTTATTCTAGTTTCTACTTGAACATGCTTAGACAATCGTTCATCTTCAGTTTTCTCCATTTGGTACAAACGGTTTAGGTAGTATTAGCAGCAACATGATGGGTAGAAGATTCCAGTCGATAGAAAGATGAAAAGTAGATGAGAGATAGATGGAACCAAAACATAACCAGTCCAGAAACCATCTGAAGTAGGCCACAGCTTGAAACTTCGGAATCATGGCATAGCCAAAGGATTAAATAGTTATGGCAATTTGACATTTTGATAGACAGATAAGTAGATAAAAAGATAGATAAATAGAGAGCTCGGCCAATTAGGCGTAAGTACGAAAATCCAAAGGCATGCAAAAAGGGGTGCCTGGTATTAACGGATTGAGAGACATACGGACAGACAGATATAAAGAGAGGCAGATAGACAGACAGACAAGCAGACAAAGAGAGAGGGAAAAGCAGAAGACACGGACAGAGGCAGAGAAACAGAAATACAGAGAGAGAATAATTTAGTCATAACTAAGTCAAAAATTTGCTTAAGTCTCTATAACGTTGTAAGAAAAGACAAAATTAATTTTGTTCCCATTTAAATGCCTTGATTTGATAGTCTAGCTTTTTATTTTTTTTTTCGCTATACGAAAGGTGAGATTTTTCTTTTCTGAATGACAACCTAGTCTTAAAGGGCCAAAGCTTTTAATTTTCCTGACATAGACTTAAAACGAAACAAGTAAGGGCAATGCTTAAACAAAAAGAGCTTTATAATTATGGATTATACAATTTACAGTAAGACTCAAAGTTGAACCTAGTCAATGGGCTTTGTTTCAATTTTAGAAACTTTTTAAGGAGCTATGTTTCTCTCAGTGACCAGGCGGTGGGTATGGAAGCTACCTTAAGCCGTAGCTTTGCATTGTATTTCGGGCGTTTTCACTTAACTATCTTCTATCCACTGCTAATGTCGAACTTTTCTTTTTTTTTCAATCGCGTGTTTTAGATCTGACTGATTTATCTTTGAAATAGTCACTCCCAAAACGTTGACCTAACATTGAGACGCTGGGGTATATTTAACGTAAAAACGATGAATCATTTTAAAACTTATTGCAGTCGTTTTGGAATCATTCTGAAATGTTAATATATCGCTTCAGCTATAGATCCATTTACTAGGATCTAACTACAATGCGAAGTCGCACTACTGGATTAAACTATGTTTTCTTTCACATAGGCTTGCCTTAACATCTATCAATACAAAAATTGAAAAACCTGTTTACTAAATAAAATAACCCTGTTGCAAAACTTGTAACATAAAACTTATTTACTAAATTTCCAAGTTTGTTTTGAAATTTCTTTTCAGATTCAACACAGATATTCAAGACAAATTTTGAATTTCGTTCCGATTAGAATACATGTACTTTGATTTTCAGACTTCTTGAAACACAACTCCTTAAGACAAATGTATCATGCTGTGATCAGAAAAGGACGCCACAAACTTTGAAGTTTTCCGGTGAGTTTATTGCCTACATTTCAGCTTATGATATTTTACTCTTCATCATCATCTTCTTTACAACTGAAGCCAGATCTTCTTTACAACTGAAGCCAGAAAGTCTTGTCGTTAAAAACGTTTTATCTTGATCTAAATTTTTTAGCGCCCTACCGTGTGTTTTCTTTTAATTCAAGCTTCAAAAAAAGAAAAGTAATAAAAAACAATAACTTTTGCATGCCTTTACTCCTATTCAGAAAATCTTCGAAACCAGCAGATATCATTTTCTCCATATTCAAGAACATCCATAAAAATGATAATTAACAGTTCTGTGGAAACCAAATTGTTGGTGAAAAAATCTTGCACAAAATTTTACGAAAGCAAAATCACCTAGTTTTCTGATCTTAACCCAGAATAATATATTATTGTCATGACCTCATGTTACTTGAACAATTATAACAAGCAGACTAATCGCTGTTTGGCACTAATCTTAACAGCATGAGTCACAAAGCTGAGCACTGTTTAAATACCTTATCAATATCAGCTGCGCCGGCCTGTGTTTGCAGGTTGGCTACCTGGAATTTGTCATAATCCATCTGTGAGACTTTTAAAGAATAACAGATATCAAAACTCTTATGGACCTTTTACATGACGCTCAAGCCATTACTAAAGACACTTCTGGTTTCTGGAGCGCAGAAATTGAAAAGAAATTATATCGCCATATGTAATTACATAATTTAACAATGGTGCGTTCGTCACCGATACTTAGTAAGGCTTACGCGCCACTTGAAAGGGCTACAATGTGACAAAACGATAGGTAAAAAGGTTTAAACTGTGATTGATTTTTTTCTTTGATGTTAGCTTGTTCATTCAAGGGTGGTGATAGCTTGGCCAAGGATATAAAGGAGCAGATTCACCCTAGCCCTTCATAAACAGAACAATAGTAGATTCTTATCTATTCTAGAGTTTAGACGGAGTGAGTAAATTTCAGAATCTAAGAGTAGTTAATTTTTTTTGTGGGGAATATATTCCTATTTCCGTCATAGTTATAATTTAGCCTAGACTTGAAAAGCTACTTCTACTTTTTGCTGTAAATTCTGAGGTAAAAACAATACGAAGTATTTATTTATTTTGTAAATCCTTTACTTGATCCACACAAAACATTTTTTTATCATAGTAACTGTTTTAAAACACTTTCATTACCTGTATTTCAATTTTTCTTATATATTGTCTTCTTAAGTCGTTACTATGTTTGTCTCATTTTTTTTTTTTTTACCAAAAACAAATGCGTTAGCAACTGTTCGTCTCTGTCAGGCGGTGCGAAAGGTTAAAACTGAAACCATAAACCATGTCAAAACGTAGATAAATAACTTTTCCATCCCTATACTTTCCCTCATTTAAACCCTCTTTTGTGCTGTCCGCGTGCGCTTCCTCTGTATTTTTAATTCAAGAAAATAAAAAAAAACTTTGGGAAAGGCGCCGCAGAGAAGTGATTAAAACGAAATAAAAAAAAAACCTTAAAAGTGGAATAAAAATCCTTGAAACTGCAAATATTTTAGTCGCAAAGAGCTTACACTATTGGGATCTATCTTTGCTCTTAGTTTTATGTTCCGTCATAGACTGGTGGAAGTTGCTCCCCACAAAATATCTCCAGTTCCCTCTTTATATTCACTAGTTCTCTACAAGTCTGTTTGCCCCTTACCATCTGGCCATGTCAAAATCTTCGTCTGTTTTTTTCTTCATTACTCTTATAGATCTGTTGGGTTTTTTTTTATCCTCCATTGACATTTATTCATTTGTTCGACATCTGTTGCCTGTCGTTGTAGAAACGTGTCATACCCATTTTTATTGCTTTTACAGATGCAATGCAATAGGTGCTTATCATTCTGATACTCTTTAGTATTATTTACCATTGTTGTTGTCCATTTAAAAATGCAAGCTTTTCTGAATACAATCATGCACAATCATGGTCAGAAACAAAATTAATTATATTTCGAAACGGATATTATCATGTGTCTTATTGACTAACAAATTTTATCAAAGAAAGTCTTAAACTTTATGTTATATAAAAAGGCCTGATTACTGAGAGTATATGAAAGAAATAGAGAGAGATGGAGGGCGAGGAAGAAATAATATAAAGAGAAAGTGAGAGCAAGAAAAAGAGAAAGAGAGCTCAAATCAGCCTGCTCAAACCAGCTTTTAGTAGTACATGACTACTAAAGCCAATTAAAAAGAAATCAAGAAAACTACAATAAGAATAAATATCAGCAAACCAAAACATCAAAACACAAACTCACACACAATAACTTTCATTTCTAGGATGAAAATTTTAATGTGAAAGTTATAAAAAGACAGTTCTACCCCTGGTTTTGATTCAAGGCGTTGCATGTTGATTTGAATTGTCAAGAAATAATAGCATCATCATAAAATTTGTTGTTTGAACTCTTTCAAGCTTTCAAATAAGCTAGCAATAGTGGCGCATCTCTATCCTCAACGTCAGCTCCACTTTACTATCAACATAAAATACAGTTGCTAAGCCAAATTGAATCACAGCTTCCTGCTTTTTTCCCCCAAGACCCCCCTAAAAAATCTCGGCTGAATCATGAAAGTTTAAAACTTATCAAACAAAATGCTTAGCGCCCAATGTTTTACAAATAACTTCAAACGTTGGATAAAAAAACGGTTTAATGAGGTAAGCGCAAAGTATAGCAGTCTTTAGAGTATCGCTCGACCTCATCCCAATCATCATCATTATCATCATCATCCTCCTCATCATTATCATCATCATCATCACCATCGTCGTCATTATTATCCTGATCATAATTGTCATGATCATCATTATCATCGTTATGACCATCATCATCCGCAGCATCACCATAACCACCGGACCATGATGATGATCATCATCAACCTACTTTTTTCATTATTTCACACTTTATTCCATCATTCTATTCATCCTCATCGCCATCATAATCTCTATCACAATCATTACCATTATTAACAAAATCCTTCAAACACTCCCAGATTAGTCATGATTGTTAACGCTATAGAGATAAAAGAAACCCACTCCTCCATTAATTAATCCTCTCCCCGCAAGGCACAGCTAAGCGCGACCTGAGTCAAGTCTTTCAAACTTTTTTCTGCCTGACCAGCCTGCCTCTAGCCTACGCCCACCTAGTCGAATTTCAAAGTATTAACCCCTTATCTAGCTCTAAGTTAGCAGTTGAGAAACGTTTGACCATGATAAAACCCGAAAGAAAAAAGCATAAAAACAAAGCAATAAATAAATCTTAAGCACTAAATGTTTTGGATACTACAAGCTTATTGGTGAGTGATCTAGGAAACGTTTGTGTGATCCCCTCCCTTACTCAGCTACGTGATAACATGTTGTGAGTGTTGCCTGACTCTGTGAATAATTCAGTCAGAAATATGCGCAGCCTAGAAACGTTTGTAACCAAGCCATATTGGGATTCAGCCTGTCACCAATCAGTTGTATCTTCGTTTTCTGTGTCTAAAAACTGCAGGTTAATCTCTAAAAACGCTGTTATTAGTATCTTTCAGAATAATCTCTTCGGCGAAAAACGTGGATAAATTCATACCTTTAAAATCTTTCATTCATTTAATATAAATCAAGCTGGCAATGCGATGTTTCCATCTGCTAATTCTCAGCTATTCTAGGTAATTCTGATTCATTTTTTAAATACATAAAAGGTCTCTGTTAGCATTATCGATAATCACTGCCAATTTGTAACATATTGCTCATCATTATCATCATTATTACTACCGCCATCTTCATCCTGTTTATACTTGGTCTTTTCCATGTTTTCATCTTCCTCTTCTTTTTCGTTATCACCTTCACCGTCATCATCATTATCCTTGTCATTAACATAACACTTCAACCAACCTCAGGTTAGCCTTACTGCTGTTTTCTGACGGTATTGCAATGTAAAATAATCACCCGATCATTAAGGGCCCAATACACCGACCAAGCTCTGTTAAGCCCTTCCCGAGCCAGGAGCCTAGAAACCTTTGCAACAGAGCCATGCTGGGACTCAGTGTGTCACTCCAGGCCTTGCTGGGAGTCAGTTCATGACTCTAGACTCTATAAGCACCAGCTGGAAGATTAAGAGGATGCTAAACTATTTATTCATTCACTCGGTGTTAATACAACTCGTCCCAAAGAGAGGGCGGCAACGGATCAAAAACGGCTCGGGGGTTTATTCAGGCAGTGCTGATATATCATGATTTATACATGGTTAGATTTATTATAAGCGGAAAACAAAAATAAAAGAGCTGTAAGAATTCCAAGGCTATGGGAGCACGCAGAGATGTGTTTAAGGCAATTGAACTGGACAGATGAAAATACATGCTTGTTTTCAATTTTTTAGGTATTGCTGGCACCTTATTACTTCTTCGTGACTATATTTAGGATGACAGAGAAATAAAAACAGAAGTTTAAAAGTAACAGAAAATATCAAATAGAATTGAGTATTAGAAGTCACAAGGTTGAAAAGATGTGTCATCTGCTAATTCTCAGCTATTCTAGGTATTTCTGATTCATTTTTTTAAATACATAGACTAACTGTGCTCATGAGGATGGAGAAACGTATCTCTAGATTCAATAGAACACATGGGACGGGTGGGGGGGGGGTGGCGACAAAGAGCTAAACGTTGGAAGTCGCAGGATAAAACATGCGCCATATTCTGTCATTATTTTAGGCATTCCAGATACATTTACTGTATTTTTTATGCGTGACTGCAAAATATATTGAGAGGAAAGAAAAACTACGAGGCAAAACAATCCAATTGGAGCAAGTACTACATAGAAAACAACATGAAAGGAGCGCTATAGCTGATAACGTTTTAGACATTGTTGATGAAATATTATATAATTATACATAACTGGATTTTTTTTATTGAATGGGAATAAACTTTATGTAGAGGCGAAAGACTCACAGGAGAATATAAAAAGAAGTATACAGTGAAAGTCGCCAGATTGAAATGCTGTTATCTGCTTATACTGTAGGCATTGCTGGAAAATTGTTGTTGTCATACATAGGCTGAACTTTATGAGAGAGAGAGAGAGAGAGAGAGAGAGAGAGAGAGAGAGAGAGAAACATAGAGTTAAAAAAATTACAGGAAAGTATAAGGACAAGGATTCAAAATAATTCGCAGAGTTAAAGTGCTCTTTATCTGGTAATGTTTCGGCGGTATTACTCAGAATAACAAATCGACTCCCTCCACGACCAATGGTTCTAGCCTAAATCTCAGCAGGGTCGTGTTCATGTTGGTAAACCGCCAATCTCTTCCGCCACCACCTCCTTTTTGTAACGGTTACATTGCGCACTCCTTTGCGTGGCACGATATGAAAAAAAAATACGCGGATGAAACAAACGCTTTTGGAAATGCTTTGGAGCCCAAAATTGTTCCGCACCAATCCTGAGAATTGCGTGGTTCATTATAGATTAGGTCATTGTAACTGACGCAATGCCATGTCTTTTCTTTAAGCGGCACAGAACAAAACCCATCCTCTAAAACATGTAGCCCATTTAGATAAGGATGCACCATCTGTCAATAAAAACGTATGTCTAGCTTATTATACTAAATTTGTATTAAGTCCATATTACAGGAGCTCATATAAAACAGCTTTTCACTGATATAGTTATAGCGTACATTAAACATAGTCACGTATATGATATGACA
Organism: Elysia marginata; assembly: GCA_019649035.1. NCBI lineage: Eukaryota > Metazoa > Mollusca > Gastropoda > Plakobranchidae > Elysia > Elysia marginata. The sequence goes on from BMAT01003056.1 coordinate 20,129, forward strand.
CTTACAGAAACCTATGTATCATTTATTCCTAATTTTCTAATGGCGTTCACAGATGCTCGGCAAATCCGGTTTTGGCTAGGCTAGGCCGATAATAGCGTTTTACGTGAAGATTGCCTGCTGGTAACTACTATAAGTATTTATTGGAGGTTGAGCAAGGGTCGTTTACCTTTCTATTATATATTATATCAATATATCTTAACCGTATCTTTATTTTGCTGTAGTCTAGGGATAAATGCTCCGCTCTCAGACCTAGAGGTCCAAGGTTCGAACCTTGGTTTAACCTATCAACCTTGCAACGTTTAATCCTCGGGAAAGGCTGGTAAAAGATATTTTCTGATTTCATTTATGACATAATTATAAATGTACCTAGCTAAACAGTGAAGGATCTTGTCAACATCATAAAGTGATGCACTTTAAGTACTAGATCTACTTCTCTGTGATTCAAGAAGATAATTTTGATGTTAATAGCCTGTCGGGAATGACTAGGTGGTATAATACAAAAAAAAAAACCCGCTCTTTGCTTTATTTTTACCAGCCCACGACTAGTCAATAACAATTATCTTTACCCTATCTTTGCCATAACCTGGCGGTGGTCGAAATTTCTCATCTATATTAAAACAAAATATTGAGAGACAATTATTTCGTTTTTGGTCTACATTTTTTGCGATATTCTGCATATTCGTAGAGTGGTTAAAAAGGGCCAAATTTATGTTGATAGGCAGCGCAATTCACTATTCTAGGGACATGCACCAAAGTCTGAACATTTTGTGGGTAATTCACAGAGATATCAATCTTTCTAATTTTAGTCGGTTTTATTGAAATTGACGTCTCTCTTAGAAGGCCTCGTTAAGCAGAATGGTCTAGATATGAAGTCGAGGTCGAGGTCAAGGTTTATGACCTCAAATTCAAAAGGTTACATTAACTGTAGTGGATGAATCCATGTTATTGTTTAGCAATCTAAATTCAGTCTAGGAAAGGTCCTTTTTGACATTTGAAATCTGAATACGCTTCCAGCTCTTAATTCGAAGACTAGCCATTTGCAATCTTCCCCCACAAGGGGGGCCTAGATAGCTCAGTTGGTAGAGGCCTCGCTCCGTGGCCCAGAGGTCGCGGGTTCGAGCCTCAGCCGAGCACAGTCCGGGCCCCTACTGGTTGGGTCGGTGTCAGTATAATGTGACCGGCTGAGGCTAAGTCATGGTATCCCCGCTAGTCTCTGGGTGGCAGCCCGTACATTGTCATTGGGACCCTAGCCCTGAGAGCACCTTTGAAGTGGAATTGGGCTTGTAAAAATATCCTTCAATTCAATTCCCCCACAAGCCAGTCGCAACGGCGATGACTTCCTTCTGATTGCCCAATTCGTCAGATCGCCGTTGGTGCAACTGTTAGAGCGTCGTGCTGTTATAGTAAAAGTCGAGGAGTGCGAAGATCAGTGTTTCAATCCCCACCTGTGCCAACTTTTTTTTTGATATCCCAAAAGCAAGTGCAATGATTTTTTTTAAATCGAATTAACTTTTTATATTTGTTCATGTACAATTTTTAAATGCTTATCATGTTATCTTCATTATTTAGACGAACAACATGGGCAGTGTAGGACCCTTCGAGTGGGATAGGTGTTTCTTATATTGTAAGGATCATTTTTTTTCCTCAGCCAGTCTGAAACAGTCGGATGTCGCGATTTCACCTTAACTTAGACGAATGCCACTATCTTTGCTGAAACGGGCATGTTGGTAGTATTATATACAACAACAAAAAAGTGCAAGCTATAGAGACTAAAACGGAAATGTTGACAATCTGAACTTGTTGAATGTGTACACAATATTTGAACGCCTGAGTACTTGTACATTTTATTCAGTGAGATCATTGCTAACTCCGATTGTTTTTCTATTCCGGCACGTTATGGTCTTGTTCAAAAAATTGAATTCGGCTGTAAATGAATCTAAACAAATCTTGTTAATCAGATTGCATTAAGTTTTACAGTCAAGGTTATAAGAAAGTCACCTAAACACAAAAATTACCCACGTTCTTTTTCAGTCACGTAGCCATTTCTCTAGTTTTAGTAGAGTACTAATTAAATAAAGAGAAAACAAGCATAACCATATGAAAAGAATTATTATTAATGAATGCGGATATATATATACATTTAACTTTCATTAATGCTGATCAAACTTAAACATAAAACGGATGCATGCCAGTGGAAAAGAAGCAAAGAAGAGATGGAGAAAAAAGAAAAGAAAAAAGAAAGAAACAATGGCTTAACCCTGTTCAATCCGTCGTTACTTGCTCGCATCAATAATGCACGTGGGAGTGAGTCCAGTCTGCCTGGCCTGGTCGGGACCGCTCACCTTCCTGATGACCAGGTGACCTGGCTCCCACACTGACACCTCTAGCCTGGTCGTGGAGAGAAAGATAGACAGATAGACAGACACACACAGGTAGAAAGATAGATAGACACACAGGTAGACAGATAGACAGACAGACAGACACACCGGTAGACAGACAGATAGACAGATAGACAGACAGACAGACACACAGGTAGACAGATAGACAGACACACAGATAGACAGACACACAGATAGACAGACAGACGCACAGGTAGACAGGCGGATAGACAAACTAATAGGTAAAAAACATGCTAGAATTTGTATGAAAGGGAAATAAGATTTAGAAAAAGGAAAAGGAAAGAAGTTTAAAATACAACTGGGTGAAAAAAAACTATTTAGAGGTTATTTAAAATATTTCAAGAATAAAGACGAGGAAAGAAAAGAAAGAGGATAGTAAAAAATGAGGGTGGGGGAGGTGGAAAGAGCTAGTTCAATATGCAAAGTGAAACAAATAAAGAAAAGATTTAAAAAGTATGGACACAAAAGGAAAGAGCATGCATGCAAAAGAAGAACAGAATGCGCTGTTAAAGTAAAAAAAAACAACATCAAAATAATTGACAGAAAAGATTACCTAGCCTAGAGCTGTTGAAATGAAAATGTACTTAGACGCCACATATCTTAGTGCAGTTCTGAGTGACTACGGTACTGATGTAAAATCGAGGTATAAGACATAAATTCTTGAGTTATCGATTGAAAAAAGAGACTGGAAGAGAGAGAGAGAGGGGGGGGAGTGAGAAAAAGAGAGAGAGAAAGAGAGAGACGGAGGGGAGAGACAGAGAGGAAGAGGGAGAGAGAAAGAAAGAGAGAGAATTTGAACTGAATTAAAATTCATTTCTAATATTTTCAGATTGATGAATGAGACACAGATGGGAAGTAAAGACCTCGTAATGAAAAACTGATAATTGATTAATTACTTATTTTTTAAAATAAAAACTAAGACAAGAACCAAGTAAAAAGATCTAAACAGAAAAAAAGCCAGAAATGACAATAACTTTGTAAATTTACAGGTAATTACATGTATTATGAGAGACAGACAAAGGTATTGAGAAGAAAACAGGGAAACAATCTCCACCACCCACCCACCCCTACCCCTCCAAAAAGATTATTTATGACGATACAGACATCAAGTCAGCATTGTTGACGTTGAGCAAACTGTGAGTTGGTCACACACTGGTAACTGTGGCGACAGTTTGTGGTGACAGGCAGGCAGCAGTAACAGTAGCAGCAGCAGCTGGTCATAACTAGATCTAGACCAGACCTGCGGACTGCACGATCCCCACAGAGTCCTCCTGTACACACAGCGCGCGGGGGGGGGAGTAGGGGTATTGTAGCTCCCAGGGTGGGGATGGGGGGCTGGCAGATCAGCGTGAGAGGGGCCCGCGTGCTTGCTTTGATATCGTAAAATATTTTTTTTAATAGGAGGGGTTTCATCAAAACAAATCTCATTTATGTGTGTGCTTGCATCTCATTTTAGAGGGTACAGGTGAATGTTGTATACAACTATACAACCTGATGTCGGAAATGTTTATGTGATAAAAAAAAGCCTCATAAAAAAGGATTGAATTTTTTTTTCTCTGGGTTTTTACTTCACAAACGTCCTTATAAATATAATTATATCTTTATGTAAAAGTTTGATATTTTATGAAATTTTTAATGTTTGGAAGCTTAGTAAAGTTAATAAATTTGCTCGAAATATCATTGCCTTGTATTGAGAAAAACGTGACACTCGCCTGGTTTTGGATTAGTTAAAGCTGTTTAGTGAAACATTATAGTTGACTGGAAAGGACATTTCACGAATGCGTGTGCTTTTAGAGGGTGAATTCGATGATGGCAGCAAAAGATGGGTGGAAAGATTTTAACAAACTGCAGGGGCGCTATGAAAGGTGGGTGGGTACCTGGGGGGAGGAGGGGGGGTGAAAGGGGCATATATCTTCAGCAGTTTTCTCTGCTTTTATTTCATATCATTTTTAAATTACTTAAGTCCTCTTTTGTCAAAATATTAGTTTGTTGAGGTGAAAAAAAGAGAAAAAAAAGAGTAAAATTTTTAGCCAATCTTGGCGTCTCGAACCCCCTCCTGGTGTACATTATGGTGATATAAAACCTTAATAATTTCCAGTAGAGCTTAATTTTGTGGTCACACACAGTTGACCCCAACATCCGTGTTTGAGTTAACACCGTTTGAGAATGTTATTAAGGCTTTGTGTCTGTTTCAGAAAAAAGGAGCCATTCCACGGGTAAAAAAAGAGAGAAAAATTAACATGAGCCGTATTGTTTAATTTAAGCTTTAGTACTTTTTCTTTTTCTCCTTTTTTGATGTACAAACTCTGAATAATGAAATGTAGTAAATGTTGAGTAACTCTTGTTAGGAAATAGAGCCAAAAGAAAAAATACAAAGAAAGGAGGCGGGTTCTTGTTGACCAGAAGAGAAAGAGAGGAAAGAAAGAGATAGAGCAAAAAAAGTGTAAAATCAGATAAAAAAAAAAAACAAAGGAGAGGGCGATTAAGAGAGAAATTCAAATATTTATTATCTCAGTATATATTATCCACAATAATTAGAAACAAGGTAGCGGTGTAAGTAGGTAACAATTGGATCAAAAAACTTGAAGCACTGAATTTAACTTTGGAAAAAAAAAAGCCAATCGAAAGAGTTAGAGAGAGAGAGAGGGGG